>CM075741.1:7139403-7411903 GCA_037974335.1 Prionace glauca
CTACTGTCCTTTTTGAGCGGGAAGAGCCTCTCCACCTCTATCCTATCCATCCCATTCATCATCTTATACGTCTCAATGAGATCTCCCCTCATTCTTCTAAACTCTAACGAGTACAAGCCTAGTTTATTCAGCCTCTCCTCATAGCTCAACCCCCTCAACTCCGGCATCAGCCTAGTAAACTGATAGCACACATAAGGACAGCCTCAACCAGGATCTTGGGTTAATGTCACACTACCTGTAACTGTTTGGCCTGGGTTTGTGAAATCACACTAACTGTTCCAGTTTGAGACAATTCACACCTCTTTAACCTGTGATTATCTCCCTCTACACTCACATTGCCTGCACTTATAAAGACTTGATTACCTGTTAAGACTCGCATTCCAACCATTATCTTGCAATTGAGTCTGTGTCGATGTCTGCCCTGTTTGTGAACCCAACTGTTACTCACCTGATGAAGGAGCAGCGCTCCGAAAGCTCGTGCTACCAAATAAACCTGTTGGACTTGGTGTTGTGAGACTTCTTACTGAAAAATGTATGGAGAGAGGAAGAGACTGAGAATTGTAGAGGGGAGCGGGGAAGGGGGAGAGAGGGACTGGAGAGGATGAAGCAGAACTTTATACGGAGAAGGGGATGGGACCAGGATCAGTGAGAAAGGACTCACGGTTCAGACTGGAGGAGCCAGCTGACTGAGGGCAACCCGGAAATCTGCAGAATCACATGAGGATTGTGGGAGGGGTGGGAGTCAGGGGGAGGGGAGGGAGTCGGAGGAGGGGAGGGAGTCGGGGGAGGAGGGGAGGGAGTCGGGGGAGGGGGGCAAGGAGTCAGGAGGGAGAGAGTCAGGGGAGGAGTGGATATTGGGAATGGAGTCAAAGGGAAGGGAGGGAGTGGGGGAGGGAGTTTGAGGGAGGGGAGGGAGTTGGGGAGGGGAAGGAGTCTGGGCAGTGGGGAGGGAATGGGGGGAGGGGCTGGAGTAGGGAGTCAGGGGAGGGACTTGCAGGAGGGGAGGGAGGGTAGGGAAGGGGGTCGGGAAGGGAGTCAGGGAGGGGCGGGAGTAGGGAGTCAGGAGAGGGGAAGGAGTCAGGGGAGGGAGGGGAGGGTGTTGGGGAGGGAGGGGAGGGAGTTGGGAAGGGAATTGAGGGAAGGGAGAGAGTTGGGGGAGGGGAAGGAGGCTGGGCGATGGGGAGGGAGTGGGGGGAGACGGAGTCGGGGAGGGAGGGGAGGGAGCCAGAGGAGAGAGTCGAGGAAGGGGGGGGAGACGGATGGTGGAGTCGGGGGAGATTACAGAGAGGGGTGAGGCCATGGAGGGGCCTTGAAGCTGAAACCGAGTTACTGCTTCACCGGGAAGCACAGGAACAGCGGCTTTTTGTCAGGAAGGAACATCTGCTGGAAAATGGGATTACAACAGATGGGTGTTTGATGGCTGGCACAGACATGATGGGCCGAAGGGCCGACACTGTAAAACTCTCAATCTGGGAATGATGACTTTCCAATGCCCACATCGGGAGAGAAACAGTGACCGGATTGCGCCCAGAGGCTCGACCTGGTGGGTGCGGGGACGTGGGGTCAGGGGTCGATTGGGGGCATGGGGTCAGGGGCCGATGGTGGGGGGGGGGGGAACCTGGGGGATCAGGGGTCAATGGCTGGGGGAGAGGGG
The DNA here is from genome assembly GCA_037974335.1 of Prionace glauca. Classification (NCBI taxonomy): domain Eukaryota; kingdom Metazoa; phylum Chordata; class Chondrichthyes; order Carcharhiniformes; family Carcharhinidae; genus Prionace; species Prionace glauca. The sequence goes on from CM075741.1 coordinate 7,141,058, forward strand.
CCTCAGGGGATCAAGGGTCAATGAGGGGGAGTGGTCGGGGCTGATTGGGGGGGTAGGGGTCAGGGGTCGATGGCCAGAGGAAGGGGGAGGGGAGGGGATCAGCGGTCGATGGTCCAGCTCCTAAATCCAGGGTGATAGATTCTGGAACTGGGGCAACTGGCTTCATAGACACTTTGTGAGGTGGACTTTAACTCTGCGAACTTGGAAGGCATTACACATTGTCCAGCTAAACACTGAGACCCATCACAGGATGTGGGGAATGAAGGGAATGCCCCATTAGGGGACACAGGGTGGGAGGGGGGATGGGCTGCTCAGGCGGTCTGTGTTACCAAGGTCATGACCTTGGTTGTTAAGCTTTCATCTTCCTGTCATAAGGAGAATAATGAGATTGTAACTGCCTCGGAGAAAGAGGCTCCGGATGATCCTTTCAAACAGAGTCACCTCTGTTCCAAAAACCACTCGAAACCTTTCAGAGTTTATCACGTCAGGTGGGAGGGCTGTGCCGTTCTGTTAACATTTTCATTTAATTCCCCATCACACCAGCTCGATACCGAGGGAACGAACGCAGCCGCAACGCCACTTTTTGGCAGCAATAAATAATAGGTTGTTCCCATGGCAACTTGCTGACAGGGGTAAAAAAAGACACACACAGGAAAAAAAGAGCCTAAAATATGACCTAATCACCCCGAGTGACACAGCTTCGTTAACGGAATATGTGACACATTTAGTCCGACATCAGTCAGACTCGTCAACGCAAAGAGGGGCTTCATGGTAACTATGAAGCGGAGAAAAACAGTCTGATCTTACTCACTCATCATTGGCAGGTGTTAAAGTCCCACTTCTGCATCTATCTTTGAGTCAAATTAAGCTTGCTATCCTGGATATAAGAACATAAGAAGTAGGAGCAGGAGTAGGCCATCTGGCCCTTCGAGCCTGCCCCGCCATTCAATAAGATCATGGCTGATCTGTCGTGGCCCAGTTCCACCTATATCCCACCTTCTCCCCCCACCCCCCAGCACCAGCCCTGTGAGATCCTCGCAATGCCACATTCTGGTTAATGTGCTCATCACATAGTCTGCCAAACTGATGCAGTTTTGGTGATTAATAGATCAGGTCAGTGAGCAATCAATTGCAAAGTCTTGCAGCGCCACACAGCGCCAGGGACCCGGGCTCCATTCCCGGCTTGGGTCACTGCCTGTGTGGAGTTTGCACGTTCTCCTCGTGTCTGCGAGGGTTTCTTCCAGTTTCTTCCCACAGACCGAACGATGTGTTGGTTAGGGTGCATTGGCCATGCTAAATTCTCCCCCTGCGTACCCGAACGGGCTCCAGAGTGTGGCAACTAGGGGATTTTCGCAGTAACTTCACTGCAGTGTTAATGTACATGTGACACTGAGAAATAAAGAAGCTGAGAAAAATGGAGCTGGGGTTGTTGGGATAATCGGTGAGAAGGCAGGGTTACTGTAGGGGCCTGTTCCTCTCACTGTAAGGTGAAGTTGGAGTGAAGGGATGGCAGTGTCTGCTTGGATCCACTCTCTGCATTGCATCAATTCACACAGGAGGGAGTGTGAGGCCACCTTGTGGAAATTGTCGAGGTGAAGGTTCATCAGGGTGTTGCCTGGTCTCGAGGGTGTTGCCTAGGAGGAGAGGGTGAATAAACTAGGATTGTTTTTACCGGAAAGACAGAGGCTGAGGGGAGATGTAATAGAGATCTACAGAATTATGAGAGGCACAGACAGGGTGGATAGTCAGAGCCTTTTCCCAGGGTAGAAGTGTCAATTACGAGGGGCAAAGGTTCAAGCTGAGAAGGAGAAAGTTTGAGGGAGATGTGCAGGGGAAAGTTTTTCACGCAGACAGTGGTGGGGTGCCTGGAACGCACTGTCAGACGAGGTGGTGGAAGCAGGCACATTAGCAACATTTAACAGGCTTCTGTCTGGGGACATGAATAGGGAGGGAATAGAGGGATCGCGTAAGGGCAGAAAGTTTTTTTTAGTTTAGTTAAGACATAGGCTATTAAGGCTATTTCCCCGGGTTGAAATGGTCGCTACGAGAGGACACAGATTTAAGGTGCGGGGAGGGAAGTACAGAGGTGATGTTAGGGGTAAGTTTTTCACTCAGAGGGTGGTGAGTGAATGGAATCGGCTGCCGTCATCGGTGGTGGAGGCGAACTCGCTGGGGTCTTTTAAAAGACTTCTGGATGAGTATATGGGGTTTAATGAGATTGGGGGTTATAGATCGATCTATAGATTGGTGGGGTTGATGTGATCGGCGCAACTCGTGGGCCGAAGGGCCTGTTTGTGCTGTAATGTTCTATGTTCTATAGTTTAATTAGATGTACGAGGCAAGTTTTTTACACAGATGGTGGTGGGTGCCTGGAACTCGCTGCCTGGGGAGATTGCGGAAGCGGATACGGTGGTGACTTTTAAGGGGCTTTTTGACAAATACATGAATAGGATGGGAATAGAGGGATAGGGTCCCCGGAAGGGTAAGGGGATTACTTCAGTCAGGCACCATGGTCGGTGCAGGCTTGGAGGGCCAAAGGGTCTGTTCCTGTGCGGTAATTTTCTTTGTTCTTATGTCGAGGGTGATTGAGAGAAAGCGAAGATCTCTTTTTAAAAGTGAAGAATGAAACCTTTGTTTCTCTGTTTCTATTTCCAGGACCCGAGGAGCAAACACAAATTTAAAATCCACACATATGGCAGCCCAACGTTCTGTGATCACTGCGGCTCTCTGCTGTACGGCCTCATTCACCAGGGGATGAAATGTGACAGTGAGTTTCCTCTTAGTGATTCACTAAACTGCTCCAGAAGGAAGTAAAGACGTGCAGGATTTGTTTAATGGTGGTCTATCGGGGAAATCAGAACACCTCCTGCTGGTCCATGCCAATGTGAATCAGTCTGTTCCCTCCCCTTGTAATCTAACCCCCCCCCATCAATCATCTCACTGCCTCGTGAGCCAGTTAATCCACTCTTTGTAGATGGCTCCCTCCATCCACCACAGACCTGGGAAAGTCAGTTCCATGCTCCTGCTTTTTTGGACTTCAGACTGAATCCCAGATATGAGCCAAGTTTGGAAGGACAGAATGTGCTGCTGTACTGCTCGATGTATATAATCATTCAAATCACAGCACGCTAACTTCATACATCACCATGACAGTTTACTCAAAGTGAATACAACCATTAACTAATGTTGGACATGATGGAAAATGTTGTTTTAAGATAGATAACATTGCGTCTTTATGATTCAGATGCACTACAAAGTTTTTTTTATCACTCACCTGTGAGCTTTTAGCAATTTCGAACTGTCTTCGTGATGATCCAAAAATCTCACCCTCACACCACCTGTATCTGTCTGTCTTTCTATCTCACACTCATTCTCTCTCTGTCACACACACTTTCACACTACCTCCATCAATGTCTGTTTCTCTCTCTCTCACACGCCCACTCTTAAACTTCTCTCTCTCTCACACACACATCTCTTTTTCCCTCTCACACATACACTCTCTTTCTCACTCTCAAATGTGCTCTCTCTCTCTTACTCTTTCACACACACTCTGACTCTCTCACACATGCTTTCATTCTCACACACTCTCACTCTTTCACACACTCTCTCACACACACTCTCACTCTTTCACACACACTCACACACACTCTCACTCTTTTACACACTCTCTCACACACACTCTCACTCTTTCACACACTCTCTCACACACACTCTCACTCTTTCACACACTCTCTCACACACACTCACTCTTTCACACACTCTCTCACACACACTCTCACTCTTTCACACACTCTCTCACACACATTCACTCTCACTCTTTCACACACTCTCTCACACAACTCTTACTCTTTCACACACTCTCTCACACACACTCTCACTCTTTCACACACTCTCTCACACACACTCTCACTCTTTCACACACTCTCTCGCACATGTACTCCTCACTCTCACACATACACAAATACACACACACATGCACACTCTCTTCTCCCCTTACACACACACACACTTGCACATTCTTACGTGCACATTCTTTCACACACACACTCTCAAACGCAGTTGTGTGCGCTTTCCCATCCGTCTGCATGCTGGGAAAAGCATGAAGCTAAGTATCTAGCTATCTATCTTTGCATTAAGACACTCCTTAACAGCTCGCAGTTTCACTGAGCTCAGGGTCATCTGTCCCATTATCTCCTGATGTGGCTGAGTGTCGGATTATGTTTTATGATGGTCCGCTGAAGCACCTTGAAATGATTTATCACGTGAGACAGATGGTTGTTTAACTGAGCTAAAGCCCACTCAGTGAAGTGTAATGAACCATCAAAGCAAGGGTGTCAGCTGGAATGTAGTGGCAGAGTCACCACTACTGTGTTATTGGTGTGTGTGTGTGTGTGTGTGTGTGTGTGTGTGTGTGTGTGTGTGTGTGTGTGTGTGTGTGTGTATCTGTGTGGGGGGGGGTGTTGGAAGGGAGAGGATGGAGTTGGGGGACTGGGGTGGTGGGTTTGTGGGGGTGCTGTTTATCTACCAAAACTGTTCATGTGAAAAAACAGGGTCCAGGTTCCTGGCACGCTCATTCCCAAGTGACTTTCACTCAGCGGTCGCTGAGATACAATTCCTCGATGTGAAGAATTAGACACAGTGTGAGGCTGAACCTTTGCAGGAAAGCAGTTTGAGACTGACATCATATTGAGTTATTAAAAGTCGATGTATATCCCGTATTTCTATATCCGGGAGAAACAGCTCGGCGGGAGCAGAGCCGGGATTCGAACCATCCCATTAACACACCGGGAAGCGGCAGCACGGCTGAACTTTCTTCATCTTTGTTAGTTTCACCCAATCTGACAGCAGTCAGTTGCAGGTTCACTGATCTATTCTGGGGAGTATTCATTCCCTCCTCCTTTCTGAGAGACTGACTGGCACTGAGCACTGGGCTTCTTTCCCATTCCCACCTCCATGTGGCTGTTCTCCAGGGGCCATGGATTGGCCACATGGAGAGAAACTCAGCCTGATTCTCTTTTGACCTCCTCATGCACACCTTCAGCAATAGTCACTGACTCGGGTCAGAGGCAGTGGTTTCGCCAATTTCTGCCCACTGCCCAGACAGCCCATGGGTCACTGGTACCAATCAGAGTGACAGCTCCAAGTGGCAAGGTGGTGAGGGCAATCCCACTCCAGAAAAATCCAGACCAACATTCCACTGGGGTGCTGTGGGGACGCCGCACTGTGGGAATGTCACACTGTGGGAATATCGCACTGTGGGAATATTGCACTGTGGGAATCCCGCACTGTTGGACTGCGCCATTGTCAGATTGACGCACTGTCGGAATGCCGCACTGTCGGACTGCCGCACTGTTGGAATGCTGCACTGTCGGATTGACGCACTGTCGGAATGCCGCACTGTTGGAATGCTGCACTGTCGGATTGACGCACTGTCGGAATGCCGCACTGTTGGAATGCTGCACTGTCGGTTTGACGCACTGTCGGAATGCCGCACTGTCGGAATGCCGCACTGTCGGAATGCCGCACTGTCGGAATGCCGCACTGTTGGAATGCCGCACTGTCGGAATGCCGCACTGTCAGAATGCCGCACTGTCGGACTACTGCACTGTCGGACTGCCACACTGTCAGGATGCTGCAATGTGTTTGGAATGCTGCATTTTTAAATGCAGCACTGTAGGAATGCCGCACTTTCAGAATGCTACACTGTTAGAACGCCACAGTTTGGGAACGCTGCATTGTTGGATTGTCATACTGTTGGGACGCTGCACTATCAGAACGCCATACTGTCAGAATGCTGCACTGTCGGAATGCTGTCCTCTCAGGATGTCACACTGTTGGGATGCTGCACTGTCAGAATGCTGTACTCTCAGGATGTCACACTGTTGGGATGCTGCACTGTCAGAATGCTGTATTTTCAGAATGCCGCATTGTCGGAGGTTCTTCCTGTCAGATCAAGGCCATATCATTCCCCTCAGCTGTATGTAAAAGATGTCATTTCATGGAAAATCAGGGAAGTTATCCCAGATATTCTGGCCAACATTTATCCCTCAATTAGTATGACAGGACTCAGATTATCTGGTTATTTTCACATTGTGGATCTAGCTGTCAACAAATTAACTACTGCATTTCCACCAATGATGACACTGCACTGCCTCTAACTTAGGCAGCACTGGTGCCATGAACAGTGCTATATGAATGCAGCCTTCCTATTTTTTGAGATCAGCTAACTTGACCTAATCTGGCGACAAGGATGGGATCCATCCAAGTCTATGGGGCTCATTTCCACAGTTCATTCAGTGGTACTTCAGCCCATCCTCCTGATGCCAGGCTTTTCAAAGAGCTAACCAATTTATCCCAATATCAATCTTTTTATTCATTACCGTATATGTTATATTTCCGATCATTGTCAGTTCCCTCATAGAATCACAGAAACCCTTCAGTGCAGAAGGAGGCCATTTGGCCCATTGAGTCTGCACCAACCACAATCCCACCCAGGGCCCTATACCCATATCCCTACATATTTACCCATTAATCCCTCTAATCTATACATCTCAGGACACTAAGGGGCAATTTTTAGCATGGCCAATCAACCTAACCCGCACATCTTTGGACTGTGGGAGGAAACTGGAGCACCCGGAGGAAACCCACGCAGACACGGGGAGAATGTGCAACTCCACACACATGAAAACTTAAGTTTTGAAAACCCTTACTGAGAGAGGTGGAGGATCTGTCCATGCACAGTGTGCGAAAATTGATAACATTTCTCCGAACCAGAGACGTGAAGAGTTAAAGTCGGGATTCTCACACAGCTTTTAGTGTTAACAATATTTATTTTTTACATTTCATTTTGAATATTTAAAGGGAAACCTGTTTTGACCAGGAATATCTTCACTTCATGTTCACTGAAAGTTTAATTTCTGTTCCCTTCTTTCCACTTCCCCTTCTGTTCCCCCTGCAGCATCACTCCCCCCCACCCCCCAACTCCCCAGCCACCCCTCCCCTCCCTTCCCACAAACAGGGAAAATAGTTTTTTTTTGTTGGGGGGGGGGGGGGGAGGGGGGGATGGGATCCCTATGGTGTTTTGGTGGAGACTTTAGAATGACTGTTTCTGAATCTTTTTGTGTCATTTTTTTTTACTCCACAGCCTGTGACCTGAACGTGCACAAGAAATGCGTTATTAACGTGCCGAGTATGTGTGGGACAGACCACACAGAGAGGAGGGGACGAATATTCCTGAAAGTGGAGGTCGTAAGTGAAGACTTGCTGCATGTTACAGGTAAACCCCTCACCGTATCCAGGGGGGAACGCGGCGAAGGAGGGGGGTCTGGGATTAGCTGCATCGATGTCTGCAGCAACCTCTGAAATGTAACAGTGATCTTCTGTTCGCTAGCCAAGGGAAAATGAGGCAACCCAGCACGGGGAAGACTCAAAACAGGGGCCTCAGACCACTCCCCCAGATTTTGATGAATCCTCTGTAGGGATTATCATCTCAAATTTATAGCATATAAAATGGCCATTCAGCCCATCTGTTGGATGCTGGAGTGTATGCTTTCCACAAGCCTCCTCCCACTCTTGATCTCACCCTCTTTCCTTCTGTTCCTTCCAGCCTTGTGTGTGTATCCAATTTCCCCGGAAGTGTCTGTAATGTACAGGATTGCTTTACAACCGTGTGAGATGCAGCAAAGCATGTTTTAATTACATGAAGTGTGCTAACATGTTGCAATGTTGCACCAATCCTCTCAAACCTACAATCTCCACAATTGACAGCTGAGTTAGCTTTCCAAATAGAATCTTAGAATCCCCCCAGTGCGGAAGGAGACCTTTCAGCCCATCGAGCCTGCACCAATTCTCTGACAGAACAGCCCATCCAGGCCCAATCCCCTTAACTCTGCACATTTACCCCACTAATCCACCTAAGCTACACTAAGGGGCAATTTACCATGGCTAATCCACCTAATCTACACACGTTGGGACACTGAGGGGCAATTTAGCATTCTTCCATCAGGAAAAAGATACAAAAGTCTAAGATCCCATACCAGCCGACTCAAGAAGTCTAACATCCCATACCAGCCGACTCAAGAACAACTTCTTCCCTGCTGCTGTCAGACTTTTGAATGGACCTACCTCATATTTAGTTGATTTTTCCCTACAGCCTAGCTATTACTATAACCCTACATTCTGCACTCTCTCCTTTCCTTCTCTATGAATGGTATGCTTTGTCTGTGTTGTGCGCAAGAAACAATACTTTTCACTATACGCTAATACATGTGACAATAATAAGTCAAATCAGAGCTTCCATTGGAACCAGTCCAGAGAAGGTTCAGTTGATTGATTCCTGGGACGAAGATGGTGTCCAATGAGAGATGGCTAAGCAGAGTTAGCCTATTCTCACCGGAGTTCAGAAGAACGAGAGCTGATCGAATCGGATCAGGTCCAATTCTGAAGGGGCTTGAAGGGTAGGTAGTGTGAGGATGTTTCTCCCCATGGGGGGATCTAAAAGTAGGGGGCACCGTTCCAGATTGCCCAATGAAGACAGAGAGGAGAGGGGATTTCATCGCAGAGTATTTGGAATTCTCTACCGCAGAGAGCAGTGGAAGCTGGGTCATTGACAATGTTCAAGGACGGACTTTTGACCAAAGGGGTGTCAAGGGTGCTGAGTAACAGGCAGGAAAGTGGAGCAGAGGCCAAGATCAGATCAGCCATGATCTTATTGAATGGTGAAGCAGGGCGAGACGGGCCGAATGGCCAACATCAGTTCAGATTTGCTTCTGACCGATGTGATCTTATCAGAGGTTAATCTCATTCAGTGTCCAGCCTGCTTGACAGCAGAGTGCGCCGATTGACTGCATCGTCACCTTATCACACCTTCAGAGCACGGAGAGATATTATTTGTAATTTTAAAAATAAAAACAAGGTTGGAAAAGCACTCAGCAGGTCACACAGTGCCTGTATAGAGAGGGACACAGAGTTAATATTTCAGTTCAGTGATGTTCCATTAAAGCATACGGCCTACACTGCCTCTTTGCTGCCCTTTCCCAGTAGCCCTTCCCATGGAGTCGTAGAGATGTACAGCACGGAAACAGGCCCTTCGACCCAACTTGTTCATGCCGACCAGGTTTCCTGAACTCAACTAGTCCCATTGGCCTACATTTAGCCCATATCCCTCTAAACTTTTCCCATCCATCTACCTGCCCAAATATATTTTAAATGTTGTAATTGTACCTGCCTCTACCACCTCCTGTGGCAGCTCATTCCATACACGTACCACCCTCTGTGTGAACAAGTTGCCCCCCCCTCAGGTCCCTTTTAAATCTTTTCCCTCTCACCTTAAAGCTATGCCCTCTAGTTTTGGACTCCCCTACTCCAGGGGAAAGATCTCATACAATAGAACCTCATAGAATTCCTACAATGCAGAAGGAGGCCATTCAGCCCATCAAGTCTGTACCGAGCACAATCCCACCCAGGCCCTATCCCTGTAACCCCATACATTAACCCTGCTAATCCTCTGACACTAGCATCGATTTAGCATGGCCAGTCAACCTGACCTGCACATCTTTTGACTGTAGGAGGAAACCGGAGCACCCGGAGGAAACCCACACAGACACGGGGCGAAAATGCAAACTCAACACAGACATGTCCCGAGGCCAGAATTGAACCCGGGTGCCCGGCACTGTGAGGCAGCAGTGCTGACCACTGTGCCACCGTGCCATCCCGCTGTGCCACCTTGGATATTCAACTTACCGATTGCCCTCATGATTTTATAAACCTCTATAAGGTCACCCTCATCCTCTTACACTCCAGGGGAATAAGTCACAGCCTATCCCGCCTCTCCTTGTAATTCAAACCTCCCAATCTTTTCTCTTTAAGAATTTATCCAATTTCCTTTGAAGGAGCCTATTTAATCTCAATCCACCGACCTTTCAGGCTACACATTCAGAGTATAACATCACATTGCTTCATAAAAAAATTCCCCTGGCTTCGTCTGGGAGTTATTTTTGTAGTTATCTGATGAATGATATGGCTTTTAACATCGAGAGGATTGTCTAGTAGGCACCAGATGGAATTGAAGATGTTTGAGATGTGAGGGGGCCTCTGTGGTGAAGCATTGATCATAATGAATACACAAACAGACGCTGACCTCGCTAGAATCCTGTACCACCTCCTTCAGGAGGCTGGGCAGAGAGGCACATCCAAGCTTTCCAGTGACGTAGAGATCAGTACCAAAGCAGCTAATGGAGACAGAAGCATAAATATACAAAAGACATCGATTGATCCCACTCAAAAAAGACAGTAGGACTAGGGGGCACAGCCTCAAGATAAAGGGGAGGGCGGTTTAGAACGGAGTTGAGGAGGAACTTCTTCACTCAAAGGGTGGTGAATCTCTGGAATTCTCTACCCGTTGAAGTGGTGGAGGCTGCCTCGCTAAATATTTTTAAGAATCGGGTTGATGGGTTCTTGATAAGAGAGGGGATTAAGGGTTATGGGGAGAGGGTGGGAAGGTGGAACTGAGCCACGACAGATCAGCCATGATCTTATTGAATGGCGGGCAGGCTCGAAGGGCTAGATGGCCTACTCCTGCTCCTATTTCTTATGTTCTTATGTTCTTATGATGGCGTGAGTGCAGATAGGTTGCAGTGCAGTTAAGTGTAAGGTCATCGATTTTTGTCCCAACAGGGAAGATCTGAGCAATTATACAAATGGCGTAGGTCCGGAGAGATTTAGGGTTCTGTGTGTTGTTATAAACAGGCTGTTATAACCAGATTTGAGGAGAACTTGACCCTTGAAGGAGCGCAGAGCAGTTTCACTGTTCTGCTCACAGGACTCCTCCGAGAGTTGGATTATTTGGAGGTTGAACCCTCCATTGGCTGATGATTAAGGGAGATTTAATAGAGGTTTGTTGGATTTGGAAAAGAATGGTTGCCTTGGATAGGGAATTTTATTTTCCCGCGAGCAAGGAGTTGAGAGGAAGGGACAGGACCTTCAGTCAGAGCCAGGCCTGTGAGAGGGGCCAGTTCCAGGAGGGGTGACATTAAAGAGTCGGTGTTTTATTCTCCCAGCGATGCCAACAGAACACTCCAGTCTCGACAAACAGCCCTGCGGCACAGCCAGCATCGCGTTCGCTGCACATGGGCCTCATTGTTATTTGTGGAATCTTGCTGTGCACAGATTAGTTGCTGAATTTGCTTCCATAAGCAGGAGACGATGCATTTCAGACACGTCGTTGTGTGTGAAACACTGCGGACCGTATAAGGTGCAGCACGAACCTAAATCTGCTCTTTATTCTCTCTCTGCCCTCTTCAGTTAATGTTTGGGAAGAGGTTGAAAAGCAGCACCAGGTAAAGAGAGGAGTTTGCGATGTGAACCCAAACATGGAAGCCTTCCTCCTGAACCTTGCTGCATTTACTAAAGGTGTTGAGTGTTCCTCCAGCCACCACTGGCACTCCTGACATCCCACCCCGGTGACAGACTGACCAGTGACAGAAAGATATTGAGTCTCGTGTGTTGGGGGCTGGGCACTCGATCCTGTATCCCAGGCCTCCACCCACACCCACGGTCAGGCACTTTGCATGAATGATCAAGGACAGAGGAGACTTAGGGGTGATCTTATAGAAGTCTATAAAATAATGGGGGGATTGATTAGCTAGATAGTCAATGTCTTTTTCCAAAGAGTCTAAAACTAGAGGGCATAGGTTTAAGGTGAGAGGGGGAGAGATATAAGAAGGTCCAGAGGGGCAATTTTTCACACAGAGGGCAATGAGTGTCTGGAACAAGCTGCCAGAGGTAGTATCAGAGGCAGATACAATTTTGTCTTTTTAAAAAGCATTGGACAGTTACATGAGTAAGATGGGTATAGAGGGATATGGGCCAAATGCAGGCAATTGGGATTAGCTTTGTGGTAAAAACTGGACAGTGTGGACAAGTTGGGCCGAAGGGCTGGTTCCATGCTGTAAACCCCTATGACTGGGGACCCCGGCTGGATTTCTATTTACAGCTCATGCACGCACTCCACCCCCCCATATCCCCTCCCCCATATCCCACAAACAGAGATGTGATAATGAGCAGAGAATCTGTCTGAGTGATATTGAACGAAGGATAACCATTCACAGTGTTTGTAATGTCACTCCCTCCCTAAGGAAACCAGCTGTGGACTGGAGTGTGAGCAGCTGCTCTTTGTGTTTGAGTTGTTTTTCCCTATTGAGCCTTGCCTGTGGATGGGGACAGGGCTGAGGAGAGGAAACCAGTGTTTTTGCTGAACCACTGAGTCCCAGTGAAACAGTCAGGAATGTTCAAAGGACAATACAGCACAGGAAACAGGCCTTCGGCCCTCCAAGCCTGCACCGCTTATGCCTCCAACTAGACTATAAGAACATAAGAAATAGGAGCAGGAGTAGGCCATCTGGCCCTTCGAGCCTGCCCCGTCATTCAATAAGATCATGGCTGATCTGTCGTGACTCAGTTCCACCTTCCCGCCCTCTCCCCATAACCCTTAATCCCCTCTCTTATCAAAAACCCATCAACCCGTTTCTTAAAAATATTTAGCGAGGCAGCCTCCACCACTTCAACGGGCAGAGAATTCCAGAGATTCACCACCCTTTGAGTGAAGACGTTCCTCCTCAACTCTGTTCTAAACCACCTCCCCTTTATCTTGAGGCTGTGCCCCCTAGTCCTACTGTCTTTTTTGAGCGGGAAGAGTCTCTCCACCTTTGTCCTATCCATCCCATTCATCATCTTACACGTCTCAATGAGATCTCCCCTCATTCTTCTAAACTCTAACGAGTACAAGCCTAGTTCATTCAGCCTCTCCTCATAGCTCAATCCCCTCAACTCCGGTATCAGCCTAGTAAACCTCCTCTGCACTCCCTCCAAGGCCAAAATATCCTTGCGCAGGTGCGGCGCCCAAAACTGCACACAGTACTCCAGCTGCGGCCTCACCAATGCCCTATACAGCTGCAGCAAGACCTCCCTACTTTTATATTCAATCCCCCTCGCTATGAAGGCCCCTCGCTATTCATTTGTATTCCTCCATTCCCAGTCTGTTCATGTGGCTATCCAGATAAGTCTTAAATGATCCCAGCGTGTCCGCCTCCGCCACCCTGCAGTGCATTCCAGGCCCCCACCACCCTCTGTGTAAAATACGTCCCTCTGATATCTGTGTTAAACCTTGCCCCCCTCACCTTCACAAAGTCTTCAACTGCCTACTAAGGGCGGGATGGTGGCACAATGGGTTAGAGCTGCTGCCTCACAGCGCCAGGGACCCAGGTTTGGGTCACTGTCTGTTTGGAGTTTGCATGTTCTCCTTGTGTCTGCATGGGTTTCCTCCGGGTGCTCCAGTTCCCTCCCACAGTCCAAAGATGTGTGGGTTAGGTGGTTTGACCGAACTAAATTACCCTTTAGTGTCAGGGGTAATATATCAAGTTACAGGAATAGGGCCTGGGTGGGATTGTGGCTGGTGCAGACTCGATGGGCTGAATGGCCTCCTTCTGCCCTGTAGGGATTCTATAATCAGGTCAATGGGTGTTCGTCTATGAAACAAATAATGACCATGACACCAAAACCCTCCCCCACCCCCTTCAGTTTAGCGGCATGGATCATTCCTACCCATGTAAGAGAGCAGAGTGGGCCTCAGTTTAACGTCACATTTGAATGATGGCATCTCCAACAGTGCAGCCTCCCCTCAGTACTGCACTGGGTGTACCAGCTTAGTTCACGAGTGCCCTTTGAGCCCAAAGATACACTTGGAATCTTCCACACTAAGTGGGAGCCACAGGGGACAGTGAGTTTAATCGCCTTGGGTAATGTGAGCCTCCCTTCATTGGATATTACAGATATTATGATTGATTATATTAACATTGCCTCCTCAATGTGAGGGGACACTTGTATAGTTAGCTTTCTGTTAGAGCTGATGTTTGTTTATTTATTAGTGTCACAAATAAGGCTTACATTAACACTGCAATGAAGTTACTGTGAAAATCCCCTAGGCGCCATACTCCGGCGCCTGTTTGGGTCAATGCACCAAACCATCATGTCTCTCAGACTGTGGGAGGAAACCGGAGCACCCGGAGGAAACCCACACAGACACGGGGAGAACGTGCAAACTCCACGCAAACCAGGAATCAAACCCGGGTCCCTGACATAATCCCAACAATGGAATGGAGGGAGGATTGGAGATTGGAGAGATGGAGGGAGGGAGGAAAGGATGGAAGGGGTCAGAAGGATGAATGGGGGGAGACTGAAATGGAGGGAGGGAGGAATGGAGGAATGGAAGGAGTGAATGGACAGAGGGATGAAGGAATGGACGGAGGGAGGATTGATGTCAGTGCTGAAGCTGAATTGTCAGTGTCTGCCGAAGGTGGGTTCTACAAGATTTTAATTGTGTCTAATTTAATGTTTAGAACCTTAGGTGTGAAGTTAATGGCTGTGAAATTAACGCCTTGGCACAGTTTCAATGCTGAGCGTGATTTGTAGATGGAAGGAGTGAAGGGATGTCCATATAAACAGAGCACACCAATAATGATACAGGATTGAAGATATAAATCAGTTTGAAACATTCTCCCTCAACTATTCCAATGGATTGTTTTATTTTACATTGTTGAATGAAATGTCTGGTTCTTTGTCTGTTGCTACAGTTTGTGTTCTTGAGAGATTTTTCTCTCTCCTCTCCTGGAGATTCTGGTTAATCTGCCCACGCCCTTTGGTTCCTGACCCAAGTGACCAGTTTAAAAATGATTTTTGTGGGTCTGGCTCCTTCCAGGAGGACCTGAGCTGCTCCTCATCCAACAAGCACTCAGAAATCTGGCATGTCACCGATGAGTCTCACCAATTTTTACAGATGCATCATAGAAAGCATTCTTTCTGGGTTGTATCACAGCTTGGTATGGGTTCCTTCTCTGCCCAAGAAACTACAAAAGGTTGTGAATGTAGCCCAATCCATCACACAAACCAGCCTCCCATCCATTGACTTCCCGCTGCCTCGACAAAGCAGCCAGCATAATTAAGGACCCCGGATATTCTCTCTTCCACCTTCTTCCTTCAGGAAAAAGATACAAAAGTCTGAGGTCACGTCCCAACCGACTCAAGAACAGATTCTTCCCTGCTGCTGTCAGACTTTTGAATGGACCCACCTTGCATTAAGTTGATCTTTCTCTACACCCTAGCTATGACTGTAACATTACATTTTGCACTCTTCTTTCCTTCTCTATGAACGGTATACATTGTCTGTATAGTGCACAAGGAACAATACTTCTCACTGTGTGTTAATACACCTGACAATAATAAATCTAATCAGTTCAAAGAATGGAGCCAGCCTCTCCTCCTTGCCTCTCACTCAGAGACTCTGAGGCCTCCACATCTCCAGGCCCTCGGAGTGAGCACTCTGGTGATCGGTAAGCTTTAGAAGACAGCGTCAGGCAATGCCAATGAAATGGACTGTGCCCCCCCCCCCCCCCCCCCCCCACCACTCAACCCCCAACCCCAGCGCGTCCTCCAACTCAGCAAGTTGGAAATTGAAAAAGGTTTTAACAGATCAGAGATTGAAATTGAAGTTGTTAACTGGAATTAACTATCAGCAGCTGATCTGCCGTGGATTAAGGTGTTAAGATGCAGTCAGTGAAAGGAGAGCGGGCCACAGAGAGACAGTGGAATCAGCAGAGGAAGAGAGTACAGGACAGTGGGGCACAGAGAGAGCACAGACTGGGTGCTGAGGAGATTCTGAGTGCCCTTGCAGAGAGGTGGCTAGAGGTTGTGGTGATTCCTGATCGGATTATATAACAGCTGAATCTAATCTGTAGCCGTGTGTTTTGGTGACTCGCTGTATTGTCAGATCAGCAGTGACAGAGCAAGAAGAACGTGTGTATAGAAAGCTGTGCTTTACAGGCAGGGGTAACTTTGTAAGCACGGTGATGGTTTCAATGCAGGAAATAAGAACATAAGAACATAAGAAATAGGAGCAGGAGTAGGCCATCTGGCCCTTCGAGCCTGCCCCGCCATTCAATAAGATCATGGCTGATCTGTCGTGACTCAGTTCCACCTTCCCGCCCTCTCCCCATAACCCTTAATCCCTTCTCTTATCAAAAACCCATCAACCCGTTTCTTAAAAATATTTAGCGAGGCAGCCTCCACCACTTCAACGGGCAGAGAATTCCAGAGATTCACCACCCTTTGAGTGAAGAAGTTCCTCCTCAACTCTGTTCTAAACCGCCCCCCCCTTTATCTTGAGGCTGTGCCCCCTAGTCCTACTGTCTTTTTTGAGCGGGAACAGTCTCTCCACCTCTATCCTATCCATCCCATTCATCATCTTATACGTCTCAATGAGATCTCCCCTCATTCTTCTAAACTCTAACGAGTACAAGCCTAGTTTATTCAGCCTCTCCTCATAGCTCAATCCCCTCAACTCCGGTATCAGCCGAGTAAACCTCCTCTGCACTCCCTCCAGGGCCAAAATATCCTTGCGCAGGTGCGGCGCCCAAAACTGCACACAGTACTCCAGCTGCGGCCTCACCGATGCCCTATACAGCTGCAGCAAGACCTCCCTACTTTTATATTCAATCCCCCTCGCTATGAAGGCCAATCAAAATGCAGGATCCAATCTACTCACAGCAAGATCCCAAAATCCCATGGACGAAATGGGATTGGTTTAGATTAGTGGGTTAGTGTTGTTTTTTTTTAAAAAGCTGGTCGGCGCAACATCGTGGGCCGAAGGGCCTGTTCTGCGCTGTAATGTTCCATGTTCTATGTTCTAAAATCAGCAGTGCAGCACTACAGTGCTGAATTAGCACCATAGGCTAAAAAAAACACCCCTCACTCTTCAACCCTGTGGCTGTATTTTGCAGAGTATTGTAGGATTCATCCCACACACCAATGGAGATTGATTTCAGAGTCCCCCTGACACTGAGGGGCAATCGAGCCAATCAACCTAACTCGCACATCTTTGGAGTGCGGGAGGAAACCGGGGCACCAGGAGGAAACCCACGCAGACACGGGGAGAAGGTGTAAACTCCACACAGACACGGATTCCGGGGCAGATTTTCCAGCCGCCCTCACCCCAAAATCAGAAAATCCCGCTTGAGGTCCACGGATCTTTGCGTAGTCCGCCCCCTTGTCCACTCTGATTCCCACAGCAGGCAGGGTGGGAAAATTCTGCCCTCAGTGTCATGTTTTGTTTGATAAAGCTCCCACAAAGTGCCCTGGGAGGCCATTACAACATTAAAGGCGCCACATAAATGCAGGCCGTTACTGCGGTTGGAGTTTTGATGCTCTCTCAGCGAGGTTCTGAGCAGGAGCAAGGCTTTATTCTCACGTTGACCCACACAGGGAATGCAACTGAGGATAAATGAGACAAAACCTGATTGTAAAAGCTCTGCCTGTTTCAGATCCGATGGTCGCCCGTGACAGTTTTATGGTAACAAAAAGCTGTTTTGCTGCATTAACTTTGACACAGCACACAATTAAAAGCTTATGATAATGTGTTAAAAGAATTGGCAGAAGTAAAAAGCCAGTCACTCTGCTTTCAAGCTGTAAATGTAACCGTGAGCGATAAGTTAATAAAATAAACTTGCCACTATTAAAGGTTCTGGCTAATATCAAATTAAATTATCCTTTAGTCAGGCAGTAGCCTCCTGTCAGCAGTCTCAGAGTGACTTGCTCCAGTATCTCTGGGTGTTGCAAATCCAGATCATGCTGCTCTCCAACATGAAGCTGTTCTGACTGGTTGGTTTGTAAATGTTAGGCCCTACTTGGCGATGAGCCAGGAAACATTCCCAGCTCCATTCCCGCAGTCACTGCACAGCTGTTACTCCCAAAGCCAAGATCTGACTCCACTGTGCTCTGAAATCACACCCACAAAACTAGCTCCTCTCTGAATGAAGGTCCTGTCCTCATATCACCCCCTCCCTGAGATATCGCAAAGAGCTTTACAGCAAAATAAGTACTTTCAATGTGTACTCACGGTTATAACTGCTC
Source organism: Prionace glauca (assembly GCA_037974335.1). Taxonomy (NCBI): domain Eukaryota; kingdom Metazoa; phylum Chordata; class Chondrichthyes; order Carcharhiniformes; family Carcharhinidae; genus Prionace; species Prionace glauca. The sequence goes on from CM075741.1 coordinate 7,159,016, forward strand.
TGGAGCTCCCTCGGCGCTGCACTGGAGCTCCCTCGGCGCTGCACTGGAGCTCCCTTGGCGCTGCACTGGAGCTCTCCTGGTGCTGCGCTGGAGCTCCCTCGGTGCTGCGCTGGAGCTCCCTCGGTGCTGCGCTGGAGCTCCCTCGGTGCTGCGCTGGAGCTCTCTCGGTGCTACGCTGGAGCTCTCTCGGTGCTGCGCTGGAGCTCTCTCAGTGCTGCGCTGGAGCTCTCTCGGTGCTGTGCTGGAGCTCTCTCGGTGCTGCGCTGGAGCTCTCTCGGTGCTGCGCTGGAGCTCTCTCGGTGCTACGTTGGAGCTCTCTCGGTGCTGCACTGGAGCTCTCTCGGTGCTGCGCTGGAGCTCTCTCGGTGCTGCGCTGGAGCTCTCTCGGTGCTGCGCTGGAGCTCTCTCGGTGCTGCACTGGAGCTCTCTGTGCTGCGCTGGAGCTCCCTCGGTGCTGCGCTGGAGCTCCCTCGGTGCTGCGTTGGAGCTCTCTCGGTGCTGCGTTGGAGCTCTCTCGGTGCTGTGCTGGAGCTCTCTCGGTGCTGTGCTGGAGCTCCCTTGGTGCTGCACTGGAGCTCTCTGTGCTGCGCTGGAGCTCTCTCGGTGCTGCGCTGGAGCTCCCTCGGTGCTGCGTTGGAGCTCTCTCGGTGCTGCGTTGGAGCTCTCTCGGTGCTGCGCTGGAGCTCTCTCGGTGCTGCGCTGGAGCTCTCTCGGTGCTGCACTGGAGCTCTCTCGGTGCTGCGTTGGAGCTCTCTCGGTGCTGCGCTGGAGCTCTCTCGGTGCTGCGCTGGAGCTCTCTCGGTGCTGCGCTGGAGCTCTCCCGGTGCTGCGCTGGAGCTCCCTCGGTGCTGTGCTGGAGCTCTCTCTGTGCTGCGTTGGAGCTCTCTCGGTGCTGCGTTGGAGCTCTCTCGGTGCTGCGTTGGAGCTCTCTCGGTGCTGCACTGGAGCTCTCTCTGTGCTGCGTTGGAGCTCTCTCAGTGCTGCGTTGGAGCTCTCTCGGTGCTGCGCTGGAGCTCCCTCGGTGCTGCGCTGGAGCTCTCTCGGTGCTGCACTGGAGCTCTCTCTGTGCTGCGCTGGAGCTCTCGGTGCTGCACTGGAGCTCTCTCTGTGCTGCGTTGGAGCTCTCTCGGTGCTGCGTTGGAGCTCTCTCGGTGCTGCGCTGGAGCTCCCTCGGTGCTGCGCTGGAGCTCTCTTGATGCTGCGCTGGAGCTCTCTTGGTGCTGCGTTGGAGCTCTCTCGATGCTGCGCTGGAGCTCTCTCGGTGCTGCGGTGGAGCTCTCTCGGTGCTGCGTTGGAGCTCTCGGTGCTGCACTGGAGCTCTCTCGGTGCTGCACTGGAGCTCTCTCGGTGCTGCGCTGGAGCTCTCTCGGTGCTGCGCTGGAGCTCTCTCGGTGCTGCGCTGGAGCTCTCTCGGTGCTGCACTGGAGCTCTCTCGGTGCTGCGCTGGAGCTCTCTCGGTGCTGCGCTGGAGCTCTCTCTGTGCTGCGCTGGAGCTCTCTCGGTGCTGCGTTGGAGCTCTCTCGGTGCTGCGCTGGAGCTCTCTCGGTGCTGCGCTGGAGCTCTCTCGGTGCTGCGCTGGAGCTCTCTCGGTGCTGCGCTGGAGCTCCCTCGGTGCTGCACTGGAGCTCTCTGTGCTGCGCTGGAGCTCTCTCGGTGCTGTGCTGGAGCTCTCTCGGTGCTGCGCTGGAGCTCTCTCGGTGCTGCGCTGGAGCTCCCTCGGTGCTGCGCTGGTGCTCTCTCGGTGCTGCGCTGGAGCTCTCTCGGTGCTGCACTGGAGCTCTCTCTGTGCTGCGCTGGAGCTCTCTCTGTGCTGCGCTGGAGCTCTCTCAGTGCTGCGTTGGAGCTCTCTCGGTGCTGCACTGGAGCTCTCTCGGTGCTGCGCTGGAGCTCTCTCTGTGCTGCGCTGGAGCTCTCTCGGTGCTGCGCTGGAGCTCTCAGTGCTGCGTTGGAGCTCTCTCGGTGCTGCGCTGGAGCTCCCTCGGTGCTGCGTTGGAGCTCTCGGTGCTGCGTTGGAGGTCAGCATTGATTTTGTGATCAAGTCTTTGTTGTGGAATTTAACCTCTGACCTTATGATTCAGACATGAATGCGTTACCCACTGAGCTTCCCTCTCATTTTAATTTTGTCTGGGCTTTTACAACATGCTTGTTATAAAATGTTCTTTCATTGGACATGGCACCGCTGACTGGGCCAGCATTTATTGACTAGCCCTCGTTGCTGTTAAGTGCCTTGCACAGCCATTTTAGGGGGTAGTTAAGACTCAATTATGTTGCTGTGGGTCTGGAGTCACTTGTAACAATGACAGATTTCGATCCCTAAAGGATATTGGGGGTGGCACGGTGGTTAGTGTGCTGCCTCACAGTGCCAGGGACCTGGGTTCAATTCCCAGCTTGAGTCACCATCTGTGTGGAGTTTGCACATTCTCCCCATGTCTGCCTGGGTTTCCTCCAGGTCCTTTGGCTTCCTTTCACAATTCGAATGATGTGCGGATTAGTGGATTGGCCATGCTAAATTGCCACTTAGGGCCAGGGGGGATTAACAGGGTAAATAGGTGGGGTTAGGGGAGGAGGACCTGGGTGGGATTGTTGTCGGTGCAGACTCGATGGGCCAGATGTCCTCCTCCTGCACTGGAAGGATTCTACATTAGTGAACCAGATGGGTTGAATGGTGATCAATGATAGTTGTCATGATCACTGTTATTGAGCCTGCTTTCAATTCCAGATTTTATGAATTGAATTTAAATCCCACCAGCTGCTGCAGTGAGATTCGAACCTGTGTCTCAAAGCCTCAACCGAGCTTTCAGGTGACATTACCCAGCTCCCCTTTCTTTAATTCGATGGTTTTGATTCTCAGTTTTCTGTTCTCACTCCTTACACCATCTCTGCGTTGTTGGGGCAGCACGGTAGCACAGTGGGTTAGCACTGCTGCTTCACAGCTCCAGGGTCCTGGGTTCGATTCCCGGCTCGGGTCACTGCCTGTGTGGAGTTTGCACATTCTCCTCGTGTCCGCGTGGGTTTCCTCCGGGTGCTCCGGTTTCCTCCCACAGTCCAAAGATGTACGGGTTAGGTTCATTGGCTATGCTAAAATTGTCCCTTAGTGTCCTGGGATGTGTAGGTTAGAGGGATTAGCAGGTAAATGTGTAGGGATATGGGGATAGGGTCTGGGTGGGATTGTGTTCGGTGCAGACTCGATGGGCCGAAGGGCTTGTTTCTGCACTGTAGGGTTCTATGTTGCACTGACATCCGGTTCAGGATGAGTGAATGGCCTAGTGGTATAATCGCTAGACAATTAATCCAAAAACTCAGCCAATGCTCCAGGGACTCAGGTTCAAATCCTGCCACAGCAGATGGTGGAATTTGAATTTAATTTTAAAAATCTAGAATTAAGAATCTGCTGATGACCGTGAAACCATTGTCAATTGTCGGAAAAACCCACCTGGTTCACTCATGTCCTTTCGGGAAGGAAATCTGCCGTCCTTACCCGGCCTGGCCTACATGTGACTCCAGAGCCACAGCAATGTGGTTGACTCTGAGCTGCCCTCCAAGGGCAGATAGGGATGGGCAGTAAATGCTGGACAGCCAGTGGTCGCCATGGATGAATAATGAAAATAATTTACTCCAGTTAAATGTTGGATAGACTGCGACCATTGTCCTCTGTCACTGTCTCACTCCATTCCCTCGCTGCCAAATTCCACCTTGTCCCTGCTCATTCTGAGCATCACACGCACCCCGGGATTCACTCCCACTGCACCCCCAGCTTACCCCCAACCCTGTAACCTCACCTGCCTCAACCTTACTGCCAATGAAACCCTCTCCCCACAGCCCCTCCCCTCTCCCCACCGCCTCCCTCCCCACAGCCCGTTCCCTCTCCCCACAGCCCCTCCCCTCTCCCCACCGCCTCCCTCCCCACAGCCCGTTCCCTCTCCCCACAGCCCCTCCCCTCTCCCCACCGCCTCCCTCCCCACAGCCCGTTCCCTCTCCCACAGCCCCTCCCCTCTCCCCACCGCCTCCCTCCCTCTCCCCACCGCCTCCCTCCCCACAGCCCGTTCCCTCTTCACACAGCCCCTCCCCTTCCCCATAGCCCCCACCGCCCCTCCCCCCCCCCCCCCCTTCTCCACAGCTCCTCCCCACACGGAGCCCTTCCCCCACCCAGTTCCACTTTTGTCACCAGATATTTCCTGTTCTCCTCTGGTTGGTCTCCAGATTTTCGATTCAATTTTTTCTTTAAGGTTATTAAAATTGGAGCTCTGTGGAGAGAACCTTTTTTTAAAATGCTGATAATGGAAGAGGGGAATGCAGCCGCAGTGAGCTGGTGTTCGAGAGTTTAGAAGAATGAGGGGAGATCTCATTGAGACGTATAAGATGATGAATGGGATGGATAGGATAGAGGTGGAGAGACTCTTCCCGCTCAAAAAAGACAGTAGGACTAGGGGGCACAGCCTCAAGATAAAGGGGAGGCGGTTTAGAACGGAGTTGAGGAGGAACTTCTTCACTCAAAGGGTGGTGAATCTCTGGAATTCTCTGCCCGTTGAAGTGGTGGAGGCTGCCTCGCTAAATATTTTTAAGAAGCGGGTTGATGGGTTTTTGATAAGAGAAGGGATTAAGGGTTATGGGGAGAGGGCGGGAAAGTGGAACTGAGCAGCGACAGATCAGCCATGATCTTATTGAATGGCGGGGCAGGCTCGAAGGGCTAGATGGCCTACTCCTGCTCCTATTTCTTATGTTCTTATGTGGCGAGTGGATCCTGGTTAGACCAGTGGAGCTATAAGTGTGAGGATTATTTCAGAGATAGTTAGCTGCTATGTTTGGGAGTTGGTTTCTCTCGAGGTTGACCTTGGGATGTGTCCAATACTTCTGATCCCACCCAGGTCTCTGACTGAGATCTATGGTGACCGTTCCATACAGTCAGCATTCAGACTGCAATATTCACCTCACAGAGACAATGACCATATTCCACAACAAAGAATCTAACCTTCTCCCCATGACATTCTGCAACATTTCAGCTTTAAGTTGAGTGGGAACGCAGGGTTGGACGGGGACGCAGGGTTGGACGGGGACGCAGGGTTGGACGGGGACGCAGGGTTGGATGGGGACGCAGGGTTGGACGGGGACGCGGGGTTGGACGGGGACGCGGGGTTGGACGGGGACGCGGGGTTGGACGGGGACGCGGGGTTGGACGGGGACGCGGGGTTGGACGGGGTCGCGGGGTTGGACGGGGTCGCGGGGTTGGACGGGGACGCGGGGGTTGGACGGGGACGCGGGGTTGGACGGGGACGCGGGGTTGGACGGGGACGCGGGGTTGGACGGGGACGCGGGGTTGGACGGGGACGCGGGGTTGGACGGGGACGCGGGGTTGGACGGGGACGCGGGGTTGGACGGGGACGCGGGGTTGGACGGGGACGCGGGGTTGGACGGGGACGCGGGGTTGGACGGGACGCGGGGTTGGACGGGGACGCGGGGTTGGACGGGGACGCGGGGTTGGACGGGGACGCGGGGTTGGACGGGGACGCGGGGTTGGACGGGGACGCGGGGTTGGACGGGGACGCGGGGTTGGACGGGGACGCGGGGTTGGACGGGGACGCGGGGTTGGACGGGGACGCGGGGTTGGACGGGACGCGGGGTTGGACGGGGACGCGGGGGTTGGACGAGGACGCAGGGTTGGACGGGGTCGCAGGGTTGGATGGGACGCAGGGTTGAGGGGGGTTGCAGGGTTGGACGAGGACGCAGGGTTGGACGGGACGCAGGGTTGAGGGGGGTTGCAGGGTTGGACGAGGACGCAGGGTTGGACGGGGACGCAGGGTTGGACGGGGACGCAGGGTTGGACGGGGACGCAGGGTTGGACGGGGACGCAGGGTTGGACGGGGTCGCAGGGTTGGACGGGGTCGCAGGGTTGGACGGGACGCAGGGTTGAGGGGGGTTGCAGGGTTGGACGAGGACGCAGGGTTGGACGGGACGCAGGGTTGAGGGGGGTTGCAGGGTTGGACGAGGACGCAGGGTTGGACGGGGACGCAGGGTTGGACGGGGACGCAGGGTTGGACGGGGACGCAGGGTTGGACGGGGACGCAGGGTTGGACGGGGTCGCAGGGTTGGACGGGGTCGCAGGGTTGGACGGGACGCAGGGTTGAGGGGGGTTGCAGGGTTGGACGAGGACGCAGGGTTGGACGGGGACGCAGGGTTGGACGGGGACGCAGGGTTGGACGGGGACGCAGGGTTGGACGGGGACGCAGGGTTGGACGGGGACGCAGGGTTGGACGGGGACGCAGGGTTGGACGGGGACGCAGGGTTGGACGGGGTCGCAGGGTTGGACGGGGACGCAGGGTTGGACGGGGACGCAGGGTTGGACGGGGACGCAGGGTTGGACGGGGACGCAGGGTTGGACGGGGACGCAGGGTTGGACGGGGACGCAGGGTTGGACGGGGTCGCAGGGTTGGACGGGGACGCAGGGTTGGACGGGGACGCAGGGTTGGACGGGGACGCAGGGTTGGACGGGGACGCAGGGTTGGACGGGGACGCAGGGTTGGACGGGGACGCAGGGTTGGACGAGGTTGCAGGGTTGAGGGGGGACGCAGGGTTGGACGGGGACGCAGGGTTGGACGGGGACGCAGGGTTGAGGGGGGACGCAGGGTTGGACGGGGACGCAGGGTTGGACGGGGACGCAGGGTTGGACGGGGACGCAGGGTTGGACGGGGACGCAGGGTTGGACGAGGACGCAGGGTTGAGGGGGGACGCAGGGTTGGACGGGGACGCAGGGTTGGACGGGGACGCAGGGTTGGACGGGGACGCAGGGTTGGACGGGGACGCAGGGTTGGACGGGGACGCAGGGTTGAGCGGAGGCGCAGGGTTGGACGGGGACGCAGGGTTGGACGGGGACGCAGGGTTGGACGGGGACGCAGGGTTGGACGGGGACGCAGGGTTGGACGGGGATGCAGGGTTGGACGAGGACGCAGGGTTGGACGAGGTTGCAGGGTTGAGGGGGGACGCAGGGTTGGACGGGGACGCAGGGTTGGACGGGGACGCAGGGTTGGACGGGGACGCAGGGTTGGACGGGGACGCAGGGTTGGACGGGGACGCAGGGTTGGACGAGGACGCAGGGTTGGACGAGGTTGCAGGGTTGAGGGGGGACGCAGGGTTGGACGGGGACGCAGGGTTGGACGGGGACGCAGGGTTGGACGGGGACGCAGGGTTGGACGGGGACGCAGGGTTGGACGGGGACGTAGGGTTGGACGGGGACGCAGGGTTGGACGGGGACGCAGGGTTGGACGGGGTCGCAGGGTTGGACGGGGACGCAGGGTTGGACGGGGACGCAGGGTTGGACGGGGACGCAGGGTTGGACGGGGACGCAGGGTTGGACGGGGACGCAGGGTTGGACGGGGACGCAGGGTTGGACGGGGACGCAGGGTTGGACGAGGTTGCAGGGTTGAGGGGGGACGCAGGGTTGGACGGGGACGCAGGGTTGGACGGGGACGCAGGGTTGAGGGGGGACGCAGGGTTGGACGGGGACGCAGGGTTGGACGGGGACGCAGGGTTGGACGGGGACGCAGGGTTGGACGGGGACGCAGGGTTGGACGGGGACGCAGGGTTGGACGAGGACGCAGGGTTGAGGGGGGACGCAGGGTTGGACGGGGACGCAGGGTTGGACGGGGACGCAGGGTTGGACGGGGACGCAGGGTTGGACGGGGACGCAGGGTTGGACGGGGACGCAGGGTTGAGCGGAGACGCAGGGTTGGATGGGGACGCAGGGTTGGACGGGGACGCAGGGTTGGACGGGGACGCAGGGTTGGACGAGGACGCAGGGTTGGACGAGGTTGCAGGGTTGAGGGGGGACGCAGGGTTGGACGGGGACGCAGGGTTGGACGGGGACGCAGGGTTGGACGGGGACGCAGGGTTGGACGGGGACGCAGGGTTGGACGAGGACGCAGGGTTGGACGAGGTTGCAGGGTTGAGGGGGGACGCAGGGTTGGACGGGGACGCAGGGTTGGACGGGGACGCAGGGTTGGACGGGGACGCAGGGTTGGACGGGGACGCAGGGTTGGACGGGGACGCAGGGTTGGACGGGGACGCAGGGTTGGACGGGGACGCAGGGTTGGACGGGGACGCAGGGTTGGACGGGGACGCAGGGTTGGACGAGGACGCAGGGTTGGACGAGGTTGCAGGGTTGAGGGGGGACGCAGGGTTGGACGGGGACGTAGGGTTGGACGAGGACGTAGGGTTGGACGAGGTTGCAGGGTTGGACGGGGACGCAGGGTTGGACGGGGACGCAGGGTTGGACGGGGACGCAGGGTTGGACGGGGACGCAGGGTTGGACGGGGACGCAGGGTTGGACGGGGACGCAGTGTTGGACGAGGTCGCAGGGTTGGACGGGGACGCAGGGTTGGACGAGGTCGCAGGGTTGGACGGGGACGCAGGGTTGGACGGGGACGCAGGGTTGGACGGGGACGCAGGGTTGGACGGGGACGCAGGGTTGGACGAGGTCGCAGGGTTGGACGGGGACGCAGGGTTGGACGGGGACGCAGGGTTGGACGAGGTCGCAGGGTTGTACGGGGACGCGGGGTTGTACGGGGACGCGGGGTTGTACGGGGACGCGGGGTTGGACGGGGACGCGGGGTTGGACGGGGACGCGGGGTTGGACGGGGACGCGGGGTTGGACGGGGACGCGGGGTTGGACGGGGACGCGGGGTTGGACGGGGACGCGGGGTTGGACGGGGACGCGGGGTTGGACGGGGACGCGGGGTTGGACGGGGACGCGGGGTTGGACGGGGACGCGGGGTTGGACGGGGACGCGGGGTTGGACGGGGACGCGGGGTTGGACGGGGACGCGGGGTTGGACGGGGACGCGGGGTTGGACGGGGACGCGGGGTTGGACGGGGACGCAGGGTTGGACGGGGACGCAGGGTTGGACGGGGACGCAGGGTTGGACTGTGTTGAAGGGTTGGAGGATGTTACAGGGTTGGCTGGGGTTGTGGAGAAGGGGAAGGGGAAACCCATGAAGGGGTTTTACTATAAGTAGGCGTTCTGGAAGGAAGTGCAGTTCCTGTTTTGTGCTTTTAAGTTCACTGAGACTGAAACTGATTCAAAATGTACCAACTCACATCCACGTTTTCAGAGGGAAGCTGGCAGCACTTCTGACTACTCAGAAATGTAAAGCTTTCAACCACAAAAGATATTCCTTTGTATTGTCTTGGGAACTCTTTAGAACGACGTGTAATTCTCAAAAGGAAAGTTAATAGCAGGTTTGGATATTAAAGGGACTTAGATATCGATGCCAGAGGACTGGAAAATGCCAGAAAGAAAAGATTAATTACTGGTATCTTGTGAGTGTTTGAATATAAACTAAAGAGTGTGAGCTCAGAGAGTATGAGGGGTGGCAGAATGAGAGAACCAGGGCCACCCTGGTGCAATGGGAGGGCTCTTGGATGTCCATTCCCTATTACAGGGAACAGCACACGCTGACCAACAAACACTGGGTAACATGGTGGCACAGTGGTTAGTGCCACTGCATCACAGCGTCAGGGACCCGGGTTCAATTGTGGCCTCGGGTCACTGTCGGTGTAGAGTCTGCACTTTCTCCCTGAGTCTGTGTGGATTTCCTCCGGGTGCTCCGGTTTCCTCCCATAATCCAAAAATATGTAGATTGGGGGGATTAGTGGGGTAAATGTATGGGGTCACGGAGATAGCGCAGCGGGAGGTGAGCTGGGATGCTCTGTAGGGGGGTTGGTGCAGACTCGATGGGCTGGACGGGGTTCTGTAATTCAATGAAACATGATACCCTGTGTTGAAGGATGTTCAGCTGATTGTTTGGAGAACCTCAGTTGGTGAGGTGGCGGGTTCTTTACCTCCTGAACTAGGGTGGAGAAGGAAAGCAGGTGACAGGGGTTGACGGGGAAATGAAACAGGATGTTGCCAGAGGGAGTGGTCCCTTTGCAAAACAGAGAGAGGAGAGGATGCCGATGGTTTAGTGGTATTATTGCTCGACTATTAATCCAGAAACTCAACTGATGTGACACGGCAGATCTTGGAATTTGAATTCAGTAAAAGAGATCTGGAATTAAGAATCTTCTGATGACCGTGAAATCATTGTCGATTGTTGGAAAAACCCATTTGGTTCACTAATGTCCCTTAGGGTTGTCAAATAGGAGGCAGAGAGTGGGGGTCAATGGATGCTATTCGGATTGGCGGTTGGTGACTAGTGGGGTGCCCCAGGGGTCGGTGCTGGGGCCTCAGCTATTTACCATTTATATAGATGATCTGGAGGAGGGAACCGAGTGTATGGTGTCGAAATTTGCTGATGACACCAAGATTGGGGGAAAGGCAAATTGTGCGGAGGGTGTGGAGAGTCTGCAGAAGGATCTAGTTAGGCTGGGCGAATGGGCCAGGAAATGGCAAATGGAATTTAATGTTGGCAAGTGTGAGGTGGTCCACTTTGGTAGGAGGAATGGTAGGAAGGACTATTACTTACGGGGCGAAAAACTGCAGCAGGCGACGGTGCAGAGGGACCTCGGGGTCCTTGTGCATGAGTCGCAAAAACCCAGCTTGCAGGTGCAGCAGGTGGTCAGGAAGGCGAATGGGATGCTGGCCTTCATAGCGAAGGGGATTGAATATAAAAGTAGGGAGGTCTTGCTGCAGCTGTATAGGGCATTGGTGAGGCCGCAGCTGGAGTACTGTGTGCAGTTTTGGGCGCCGCACCTGCGCAAGGATGTTTTGGCCCTGGAGGGAGTGCAGAGGAGGTTTACTCGGCTGATACCGGAGTTGAGGGGATTGAGCTATGAGGAGAGGCTGAATAAACTAGGCTTGTACTCGTTAGAGTTTAGAAGAATGAGGGGAGATCTCATTGAGACGTATAAGATGATGAATGGGATGGATAGGATAGAGGTGGAGAGACTCTTCCCGCTCAAAAAAGACAGTAGGACTAGGGGGCACAGCCTCAAGATAAAGGGGGGGCGGTTTAGAACAGAGTTGAGGAGGAACTTCTTCACTCAAAGGGTGGTGAATCTCTGGAATTCTCTGCCCGTTGAAGTGGTGGAGGCTGCCTCGCTAAATATTTTTAAGAAACGGATTGATGGGTTTTTGATAAGAGAAGGGATTAAGGGTTATGGGGAGAGGGCGGGAAGGTGGAGCTGAGTCACGACAGATCAGCCATGATCTTATTGAATGGCGGGGCAGGCTCGAAGGGCCAGATGGCCTACTCCTGCTCCTATTTCTTATGTTCTTATGTTCTTAAATCTGGTCCTTACCTGGTCATAGAATCCCAACACTGCAGAATATGCAACACTGCAGCCATTCAGCCCATCGAAGCTGCAGTGACAACAATCCCACCCGGGCCCTACCCCATAACCCCACATATTTATCCTGCTCGTCCCCCTGACGGTAAGGGGCAATTTAGCATAGCCAATCCACCAAACCTGCACATCTTTGGAGTGTGGGGGGAAACCCATGCCAACACGAGGATAATGTGCAGATTCCGCACAGGCAGTGACCCGAGGCTGGAATCGAACCCGGGTCCCCGGCGCTGTGAGGCAGCAGTGCTAACCACTGTGCCACCGGTGTAAAGTTTGATTGCCATTGTGAGCAGCTAACCAGACAAGGAGACAGCCGGTCTGGTCTGCATGTGACTCCGGAGCAATGTGGTTGACTCTCAACTGCCCTCTGAACAAGGGCAACTAGGGATGGGCAATAAATGCTGGCCCAGGCCAGCTGGCCCATGTCCAATGAATGAATAAACCGGGTTGGTTGATTGGTGGAGAAAGATTTGTGTAATTACTGCTTTCCTGCTTGGAAAGGTGCTGGCAGGTTGTGACAGGTATTGTCTCTGTCTTGCGTGGAGGAACATGACTGCTTTAAGTCGTTGCATTGTGGAAGGGAACAGGGAATTGTCATTTGGGGTAATTTAGGATCAGTAAATAGCAAGGCTTCAGTCACTGCCTTTAATTTCCTGCCAAGTATTGATAAGCGCAGATTGTGCGAGGAATATCTCTGAGATGGGAGGGTGTCACAGACTGGTACTAACTCCAATCTATAATCAACCCTCCCCACTTTGCTCTTTGTTAATCTGAGATTCCTCCCCCCTCACTCAGTGAGCTAATAGTACACGGGCTCTGTACCACACAGTGTCACCTTGGCAACTCCCCCCCCTTAGCAACTAGCAGTTAAGCTCGTGACAGTAAGTGAATGCATGTGTCAGGAGCGCAGGCAGCAGCAGGAAACATGAAGACAAGTCTCGCAAAGCAAGGAGCCTGACAGAGAGGAAGTCTGCCGGCCCAGGATCCAATGGGAATCCATTGGAATGCACCACGCCAGCATTTAAAATACATCCTGAAAAAAATCCTGTTTTTCTTGCTGATTTATCGCATTCTCACCTTTAAACCAGGAGGTTGTAGACTGGAACCCAGCTCCCGAGACCCCACCACAAACCCTCAGCTGGTAGGCGGTACTGAGGGAGTACAGCATGGTCGGAGATGCCATGTGTCTCCGTCTGCCCTGCGAGGCAAATCACAGAATCCCTGTACTGCAAAAGGAGGCCATTTGGCCCATCGGGTTTGTTCTGACTTAGCCTTATCCACGTAATGCCTCATCCTCTCCAGCCGACACAATTTGAGACCCTAAGAGGCAATTTAGCACTGCCAATCTATCTAATCTGCATATGTTTCGGACTGTGAGAGGAAACCGGAGCACCCGGAGGAAGCCCACGCAGACATGGGGAGAATGTGCAAACTCTACACAGACAGTGACCCCAAGCTGGGAACTGAACCTGGGTCCCTGGCGCAGTGAGGCAGCAGTGCTAACCACTGGGCCTGTAAAAGATATCAGGATAGTACTTGGAGTTGGATGGGGTGAGTCCTCCATGGTGCCGAGGCCAATACCTCCCCTTTCGACTCAACCTAAAAAACATTATCTGCTTCTGATCTCACTGCTGCCTGTGGGATCTTGCTGTGCCTACTTTGGCCGCTGCCTTGCCTACGTCGCAGCGGTGACCACGTTTTACAGACTGCAATCCTGAGATTGTGATAGGCGCTGTATCAACGCAAGCCTTCCTTTCCTCTCGCACAAAGCTCTGGCTGGGTAACGGACACCGTTCCTCGGACATCCCTGACCCCCGGCTGTGTTTGGACCTTCCTGAGGCTACAGCTGGAAAGCCCTTTACAGCAATGCCAACCTGCACAGCCCATTTCAGTGTCGTGGAGAAACCTCACAGCAGTAGTAAAAGCCGTCAACCTCACTGATCTGGCACACTGCCCGATGATGAGGACTTTGTCGCTGTACATGGCAGAGCTGAAGCTTTGCTAGTCATGCATTACCTCGGTCGATGGCCAAAATGCGCAGAGTCTGAGAAGCAGCTACACAGGGCATCGATCAAACATCTTCATCCCCCATCCAAAATTTCCATTTTCACACAAAGCAGAGGATAAGCTTCCTAATCATTCCCACACGGCGAGGAAAATTCGTGCAGGAATGTGATCCCAGAGTCAGACTAACAGAGCGACCCAGGCTTCTGATATGTCTCGCTCAGTGACTGGAATTTTACTGCCCCATCCGCCGCGGGAATCGGAGCGGGCGAGGGATGGACCCGCCCCAGAGACCTGGGCGCAAGCCCCCAGCTGGCAGGCAATACTGAGAGAGTGCAGCATGGTTGGAGGTGCCATCTTTAAACAAGTCTCTGTCTGCCCTGCGAGGTAAATCAGGACATCCTTGCAGTACAGAAGAAGGCCATTCAGCCTATCGAGTCTGCACCGACTCAGCATCTTTCACAGCTCCTGTCCCCGTAACACCTAATCCCCCTAACCTGTGTAATTTGGGACACTAAGGGGCAATTTAGTATGACCAATCCAACTAATCAGCACCTGGGAGGAAATTGGAGCACCCGGAGGAAACCACGGGGAGATCAGGAGGCACAGCGGTTAGCACAGCTGTCTCACGGCGCTGGGAATCCAGGTTCAATCCCGGCCTCCGATCACTGTCTTTGTGGAGTTTGCACATTCTCCCTGTGTCTGCATGGGTTTCCTCCGGGTGCTCCGATTTTCTCCGACAGTCCAAAGATGTGCAGGTTAGGTGGATTGGCCGTGCTAAATTGTCCCTTAGTGTCAGGGGGTCTAGATGGGGTAAATGCATAGGGTTGTGGGGGTAAGGCCTGGGTGGGATTGTGATGAGTGCAGACCCGATGGGCAGAATGGCCTCCTCCTGCACAGCAGGGACTTTAACGTACAGACTCTGACCAAGCCAGGAAGGTCCATTGACCCCTCTGGAGGTATTTTATGGTTTCGGAACGAGCAAGGCTGTAAAATTCCATCCGTTATTTCCAGCCTGTCTGCTGCCACTCTAAAGGTGAATCGCTCACCCCCTGCAATCCTCTCCAGTGAAGGGTTACACATCCGTCTGCCGCTCATTCTCCAGCCCAGGTATCGATATTCATTGGGAGTAGTTAAAAAATTTTTGAACAATGACCTGCATTTATGTAGCACCTTTAATGTCGTAAATCACCCAGAGGAAAAGGTGAGGTGGCTGTGCTAAATTGCCCCTTAGTGTCAGGAGGAATTAGCAGGGTAAATACATGGATTTTCATTATACAGGGCCTGGGTAGGATTGTGGTCGGTACAAGCTTGATGGGCCGAATGGCTTTCTTCAGCATGGTAGGGATTCAGATTCTGAAAACGGGATACTGCACTGAGTATTGGGGTGGGTGACTGAGCATCAGTCAAAGAGATTGGGGTCAGAGAGTGACTTAAAGGCAGAGGTTTATGGGGAGATTTTTCACAGCTTAGGACCCAAGAGGCTGGAAGCTGACAGAATTCAGAGAGATACAACAGGCCAGACTGGAGGAGCGCAGATAGGGGGCAGTGGGATGGCACAGTGATTAGCATTCGGGTCAAGGGTTCGATTCCCGGATTGGATCACAGTGTGTGTGTGTGTGTGTGTGTGTGTGTGTGTGTGTGTGTGTGTGGAGTGTGCACATTCTCCCCATGTCTGTGTGGGTTTCCTGCTCTGATTTCCTCCCAGTCTGAAAGACGTGCTGGTTAGGTGCATTGACCTGAACAGGCACCAGAGTGTGGCGACTAGGGGATTTTCACAGTAACTTCATTGCAGTGTTAATGTCAGCCTAGTTGTGACACTAATAAATAAACTTTTAACCATTAGAAAAACTTTAAACTTTTTACATTTACAAAACTTGACCCTGGAGTTTAAATTGCTTGACTTTTTCAGCAATAGCGTGCTGGGTGACTTGGTGATATACTGCAGCACTGAAGACAATGATCAGATATCAGAACAATATCTGTGCAAAGAGCTGTGTTACAGACAGTCTTCCTGCGAGCAGATTGCAGCCCAGACATCTTGCACTGAATATTGTTCTGATATAATCTGTAACAGTGCCAGGGGAGGGTTTACTCTGCGAGTGAGGCAGCGCACTGATAATTGATAATTGCACGGGGGCAGAGTGAGCTGGGGCGCCCTCTGTGCTGCTGACTTGTTGCATCTTGCTGTGGAGTTTAAAAACAGACACAGCGGTCGAACCAAAACACTTCCCCAGGACAAACCCAGACAACAATTCCAGCCGTTCGCAGACTCTTTATATCGTACAATGACAGAACAAAAAATAATACCTCTCAGTGACTGACCGGACACTGACCAGAGTGTCCCATTGACCGGAGGGTCACACTGACCGGGCACTGACCAGAGTGTCACACTGACCGGAGGGTCACACTGACCGAGTGTCCCACTGACCGGAGGGTCACACTGACCGGACACTGACCAGAGTGTCACACTGGCCGGAGTGTCACACTGACCGGACACTGACCAGAGTGTCACACTGGCCGGAGGGTCACACTGACCGGACACTGACCAGAGTGTCCCACTGACCGGAGGGTCACACTGACCGGACACTGACCAGAGTGTCTCATTGACCGGAGGGTCACACTGACCGGACACTGACCAGAGTGTCCCACTGACCGGAGGGTCACACTGACCGGAGGGTCACACTGACCAGAGTGTCACACTGACCGGAGGGTCACACTGACCGGAGGGTCACACTGACCGGACACTGACCAGAATGTCACACTGACCGGAGGGTCACACTGACCGGACACTGACCAGAGTGTCCCACTGACCGGAGGGTCACACTGACCGGACACTGACCAGAGTGTCACACTGACCGGAGAGTCACACTGACCGGAGAGTCACACTGACCGGACACTGACCAGAGTGTCCCACTGACCGGAGGGTCACACTGACCGGAGAGTCACACTGACCGGACACTGACCAGAGTGTCACACTGACTGGAGGGTCACACTGACCGGAGGGTCACACTGACCGGACACTGACCAGAGTGTCACACTGACCGGAGGGTCACACTGACCGGACACTGACCAGAGTGTCCCACTGACCGGAGGGTCACACTGACCGGACACTGACCAGAGTGTCCCACTGACCGGAGGGTCACACTGACCGGACACTGACCAGAGTGTCCCACTGACCAGAGTGTCCCACTGACCGGAGGGTCACACTGACCAGAGTGTCCCACTGACCAGAGTGTCCCACTGACCGGAGGGTCACACTGACCGGACACTGACCAGAGTGTCCCACTGACCGGAGGGTCACACTGACCGGGACACTGACCGGGACACCGTACTGACCGGGACACCGCACTGACCGGGACACCGCACTGACCGGGCACTGACCGGAGAGTCACACTGACCGGGACACCGCACTGACCGGGACACCGCACTGACCGGAACACCGCACTGACCGGGACACCGCACTGACCGGAGCACCGCACTGACCGGGACACCGCACTGACCGGGACACCGCACTGACCGGAGCACCGCACTGACCGGGACACCGCACTGACCGGGACACCGCACTGACCGGAGCACCGCACTGACCGGGACACCGCACTGACCGGGACACCGCACTGACCGGGACACCGCACTGACCGGAGCACTGCACTGACCGGGACACCGCACTGACCGGGACACCGCACTGACCGGAGCACCGCACTGACCGGGACACCGCACTGACCGGGACACCACACTGACCGGGACACCGCACTGACCGGGACACCGCACTGACCGGGCACTGACCGGAGAGTCACACTGACCGGGACACCGCACTGACCGGGACACCGCACTGACCGGGACACCGCACTGACCGGAGAGTCACACTGACCGGGACACCGCACTGACCGGGACACCGCACTGACCGGGACACCGCACTGACCGGAGAGTCACACTGACCGGAGCACCGCACTGACCGGGACACCGCACTGACCGGAGAGTCACACTGACCGGAGAGTCACACTGACCGGAGCACCGCACTGACCGGGACACCGCACTGACCGGGACACCGCACTGACCGGGACACCGCACTGACCGGAGAGTCACACTGACCGGGACACCGCACTGACCGGGACACCGCACTGACCGGGACACCGCACTGACCGGAGAGTCACACTGACCGGAGCACCGCACTGACCGGGACACCGCACTGACCGGGACACCGCACTGACCGGGACACCGCACTGACCGGAGAGTCACACTGACCGGAGCACTGCACTGACCGGGACACCGCACTGACCGGGACACCGCACTGACCGGGACACTGACCGGGACACCGCACTGACCGGGACACCGCACTGACCGGGACACCGCACTGACCGGAGCACCGCACTGACCGGGACACCGCACTGACCGGGACACCGCACTGACCGGAGCACCGCACTGACCGGAGCACCGCACTGACCGGGACACCGCACTGACCGGGACACCGCACTGACCGGGACACCGCACTGACCGGGACACCGCACTGAGCGGGACACCGCACTGACCGGAGCACCGCACTGACCGGGACACCGCACTGACCGGGACACCGCACTGACCGGGACACCGCACTGACCGGAGCACCGCACTGACCGGGACACCGCACTGACCGGAGCACCGCACTGACCGGGACACCGCACTGACCGGGACACCGCACTGACCGGGACACCGCACTGACCGGGACACCGCACTGACCGGAGCACCGCACTGACCGGGACACCGCACTGACCGGGACACCGCACTGACCGGGACACCGCACTGACCGGAGCACCGCACTGACCGGGACACCGCACTGACCGGGACACCGCACTGACCGGGACACCGCACTGACCGGGACACCGCACTGACCGGGACACCGTACTGACCGGGACACCGTACTGACCGGGACACCGCACTGACCGGGACACCGCACTGACCGGGACACCGCACTGACCGGGACACCGCACTGACCGGAGAGTCACACTGACCGGGACACCGCACTGACCGGGACACCGTACTGACCGGGACACCGCACTGACCGGGACACCGCACTGACCGGGACACCGTACTGACCGGGACACCGCACTGACCGGGACACCGCACTGACCGGGACACCGCACTGACCGGAGAGTCACACTGACCGGGACACCGCACTGACCGGGACACCGCACTGACCGGAGAGTCACACTGACCGGGACACCGTACTGACCGGGACACCGCACTGACCGGGACACCGCACTGACCGGGACACCGCACTGACCGGGACACCGCACTGACCGGGACACCGCACTGACCGGAGAGTCACACTGACCGGGACATGCTAAATTGCCCCTTGGTGTCAGGGGGACTCACTATGCTTAATGAATGTGGGTTCAAGGATTGGGCCTGGGTGGGATTGTGGGCAGGTTGGATGGACTGAATGGCCTCCTTCTGCTCTGTGTGACTCTCTGACCAGGGGAATGCTTTCTGAGTCGATCAGCTTCCTCCAGACCCTTCAACTGTTTCATCAATCTGTACAAACGAAGCAGAGGATCGAGCTTTACTAGATTCCAGCCACAGCTCCAGAGTAATCCCTGAGAGGATTTGCTCCAAGTGAGTGACACAGACAGACAGATCCAAACCCCTCGACTGAGAAGAAGTTCCTGACAGACACATCACTTCTCACCGCTCGCTCTTGATGTTAAGATCATTCCTTCCCCAGCCACGGAGCAGAATTGCCAAACAATTCAGACGTCGCCCTCATTCTGAGTTAGTTATTTCCCCGGGAGTCTGGGGCCTGACAGCAGCCAATGGTGTTAACTGTCGATGATCACACCGGGTCCCCGCTGAGTTATATGCCAACAGTTTCCGAATGGAAAGTGAATGGATATTTAACACGTGTCCGAGGGACTCTTGGTCAGAGACGGATTCTCCCATTGCTCCAGTGGTCCATTGGTCAGTCTCCCGTCCCTCCGCTCGCCATTCCAGGGAGTCCGGTCGAGAGGAAGAACTTGCATTTCTGTAGCGCCCGTTACCATCTTCAGGCACCCTCAAGTACTTCACAACCAATGGAGGAGGCTTTTGAAACGCAGTTGCTGTTGTAATGCAGGCAATGGGGCGGCACAGCAAGATCCCACGAGCGCGATGCCGTAAAATGTCTGGATGATCTGCCCTCCTGGTGTTGGTTGAGGGGCAGTATTGGGCTGGACACTGGGGAGTGACCTCCTGTTTTGATGTAATGCCATGGGACGGACCCCTTTTGTAGCCACCCAAAGGGGCAGGTGAGGTCTCGATGTCATCGTGAATCCAGCAGACAGAGCAGCACTCCTTCAGTCCTGCAGTGACGGCCTGGATCCTGTACTCGAGTCTCAGGTCAGAATTTGAACTCTGACTCTGACTCTAAGGGCGGCACGGTGGCACAGTGGGTTAGCACTGCTGCCTCACAGCGCCAGGGACCAGGTTCAATTCCCGGCCTGGGTCACTGTCTTTTGGAGTCTGCACATTCTCCCCGTGTCTGCGTGGGTTTCCTCCGGAGTTTGCTCCCTTCACTATTACAAGTGGGGCAAGGGGAGAAGTCAGGACGAGATGTGCCTGGGTTCCTCCATGGTCCGAAAGGTTACAATAATCACCCTCTTGCAGTGGGACTGACTCTGGTTCAGGAAGAGGGGGCTGTGGGTGTCACAGCATGGCTGCGCCTTGCAAGATATTGTGGCATGGTTCGATCTTTCTAATTAACCCTTTCATCACCCTTCGCCATGGCTGCTTTTATCCTGTGACTAATAAGACTGCACAGAGGCAGGAACTCTTGGGGAAGACAACCTGAAACCTCTCAAAGCGTTTCCATGGTGATTCTATCCGTATATTTAGCAAATCTGTCTCCAGTTTGGGGTTATTTTGGAGTAAGTTCTAGTCGAGTCAGCATGTTTTCTGGGTCAGTTAGATCCTCTGTATGATTCCTGTGATCAGCTGTGTTAACAATGAGCCGAGAGTTTGACTGTTCAACTTTACCAGAACACCGTTCAATTCTGTACTACATTTGGCTAGGGACAGTTTCTTTCTTTAACATTCATAAGAACATAAGAACATAAGAAATAGGAGCAGGAGTAGGCCATCCAGCCCCTCGAGCCTGCCCCGCCATACAATAAGATCATGGCTGATCTGTCGTGACTCAGCTCCACCTTCCCGCCCTCTCCCCATAACCCTTAATCCCTTCTCTTATCAAAAACCCATCAACCCGTTTCTTAAAAATATTTAGCGAGGCAGCCTCCACCACTTCAACGGGCAGAGAATTCCAGAGATTCACCACCCTTTGAGTGAAGAAGTTCCTCCTCAACTCTGTTCTAAACCGCCCCCCCTTTATCTTGAGGCTGTGCCCCCTAGTCCTACTGTCTTTTTTGAGCCTTTCTCATGGTCACGGTGGCACAGTGATTAGTACTCCTGTCTCACAGCGCCAGGGACCTGCGTTCGATTCCCGACTTGGATCACTGTCTGTGTGGAGTCTGCATGTTCTCCCCGTGTCTGCGTGGGTTTCCTCCGGGTGCTCCGGTTTCCTTCCACAGTCCGAAAAGTGTGCTGGTTTGATGCATTGGCCTGAGCGTACCCGAACAGGCGCTGGAGTGTGGCAACTGGGGAATTTTCACACTAATTTCATTGCAGTGTTAATGTAAGCCTACTTCTTTCTTATTCATTCTTGGGACATGGATGTTGCTGGCTGGCCGGCATTTATTGCCCAATCCTAGTTCCTGAGTGCAGTTGAGAGTCAACCACATTGCTGCGGCTCAGGAGTCAATGTAGGCCGGACCGGATAGGAACGGCAGATTTCCTTGCCGAAAGGACATCGTGAACCAGATGGGTTTTTTTGACAATCAGCAATGGTTTCATGGTCATTAGTAGATTCCTTATTCCAGGTATTTCTTTTTATTGAATTCAAATTCCACCATCTGTCATGGTGGGATTCGAACGCAGGTCCCCAGAGCATTAGCTGAGTTTAACAGTCAAGCAATAATACCACTAGGCCATGGCCTCTCCTTGAACAACTAATAAATAAACTTTAAACTTCTAATTGGTTGTAAACCTTACTGGGGTCCCTCTGCAATGTTTTGTTCTGTCGCAATTCCCTCAGTATTCCTGACTTCCTCAGTTTCCCAATTTTCCATATTTCTCCTTTGACACAGTCCGTGAGTACTTGGAATTCCGTGGAACAGATTTACTGGGAATGTAGCCAGCTGCACTGATGCATATTCCCATCATACAGTGTTATCTCTCTGTGACCCATGACCTGGTTTCTGTTCGCCCTCTCTAATCATTATTGAAAAAACGGGGTCTGTCCTTTCAAAACAATCCCAACATATCTCAGAAATACTTCATTGGCTGCCGACAGTATTGTGAGCACTTGGAGATGTCCCGAAGTTTTTAAGGATGTTATGTAACGGCAATGGGGGTAATCGTGACTGCTCCCAGTCTGGGTAAAGCAATGAGGGGGATGCAAAAACACCTTGTCTCTTTACCCTGCCTTGTGAGACCTTGCCCATTATCTCGGTACATCCTACACACATCTTCCAGTTACCCTGTGCATTGGGTTCGACGGTGAGACTGGGGGTTGGCGCAACAGATTTTCCAGCTGGTATTCTTGGTGAATAAGGCTGAGCACCAGACTCTGTAAGGGGCGGCACGGTGGCATAGTGGTTAGCACTGCTGACTCACAGCATCAGGGATCTGGCTTCGATTCCCGGCTTGGGTCACTGTCTGTGTGGAGTTAGAACATAGAACCCTACAGTGCAGAAACAGGCCCTTCGGCCCATCGAGTCTGCACCGAACACAATCCCACCCAGACCCTATCCCCATATCCCTACCCATCCACCTGCTAATCCCTCTAATCTACACATCCCAGGATACTAAGGGGCAATTTTTAGCATAGCCAATGAACCTAACCCGCACATCTTTGGACTGTGGGAGGAAACCGGAGCACCCGGAGGACACCCACACAGACACGAGGAGAATGTGCAAACTCCACACAGGCAGTGACCCGAGCATCGAACCCAGGACCCTGGAGCTGTGAAGCAGCAGTGCTGACCCACTGTGCTACCGTGCCGCCCTGCACGTTCTCCCCGTGTCTGCATGGGTTTCCTTCAGGTGCTCCAGTGTCCTCCCACAGTCTGAAAGACGTGCTGGTTAGGGTGCATTGGCTCGTGCTAAATTCTCCCTCAGCGTACCCGAACAGGTACCAGAGTGAGGTAAGATTTCACTGTGAAAATCCCAGACTAGGGGATTAACACTGCAGTGTTAATTAAGCCTACTTGTGACACAAATAAAATAAACTTCAACTTTAAATGTTTCTGGAGTGCGAGAGGAGGGTGTTTAAATTTTAAATACATGCGATTACGAGGATAGCGCCTGGGTGGGATTGTGGTCGGTGCAGGTTCGATGGGCTGAATGGCCTCCTTCTGCACTGTAGGGATTCTATTCTATGATTTTGTGGCTGTGTGTTTTTGCCACGGGCTTTAGAAAGGTGTGATAAGTGAAAGTTACTTCACTGTTGAGAGTTTTCACGGTGTCAGGCTGCCTGCCACGGAAATAGACCCACTGCTCTCGCTGGCGGGCAGCTGATGTTATCTCCGTGTGGGTGAACTCACTCAGGGAAATCCCCGGGCCACGAAGAAGCCAGATATCAACTCTTACCAGACTCTTCAAGATTGTTAAAGTGAAACCATCCACTTCCGCTCAGCATCCTGTTCTGCTCCAGCTCTGCATCTCTCTGTTTCTCTTTGTGTTCTGTGGCGGTGACACACACACACACACACACACCCCCCCCCCCCCCCCCCCCCCCCGCGTGTGGGGGGGGGTCGGGGGGAGGCAGCTCTCAGCATCTAAACCACTGTCTGAGGGCAGTCAGAGTGACTGAGCACTGCGGCATTCAGCACCGTAGAGTCATAGAGGTTTACAGCATGGAAACAGGCCCTTCGGCCCAATTTGTCCATGTTACTCCTTTTTTTAAAACCCCTAAGCTAATCCCAATTGCCCGCGTTTAGCCCATATCCCTCTATACCCATCTTACCCATGAAACTATCTAAATGCTTCTTCAAAGACAAGATAGGCCATGCAAGATTAAGAAGTTGTAGGGTCATCAAGAAGACATGGGTGAAGGCATGCACTAATTGGTATTTTGGTAATTGTCCACTTACAAATTTGCTGTGTAGGCCCATAGTGACAGCATTGGATGGCATACCCCCATGATGCCCCTGATCCTCATTCAGATGTGGGCTTGGATGGCATTGTGCAGCTAGAGAAATGGTAGGTGTGAGACTTGTGTTTCACCAGGCCAGTATCACAGTGTCACAGCTTAGAGTCTGCAGTACACCACACCACCTAGTCGGGATCTCCCTTGCCATCATGTCCTGCTGAACCCTTGTAGTCACTTTCATCTTCTGGCTTCTCCTTGAGTTCCATATCCTTCACTGGGGCATCTGCCTTTTCCTCCTCCAGAATGTCAACCTGCTGCAGCAGCTTGTGAAGTACACAGCAGATCACCGCGATGTGGGACATGTAGAATAGGTGTAGGGTGATGCGGCGGCTCGGGCTCGTTGGGCCGAAGGGCCTGTTTCCTGTGCTGGGTTGTTCTTTATTCTTTATTCTTTACTCCCTCTGGCAGCTTGTTCCAGACACTCACCATCCTCTGCGAAAAAACTGCCCCTCTGGACCCTTTCGTATCTCTCCCCTCTCACCTTTAACCTATGCCCTGTAGTTTTAGACTATCCTACCTTTGGGGAAAAGATATTGACTATCCAGCTGATCTGTGCCCCTCATTATTTTATAGACCTCTATAAGATCACCCCTCAGTCTCTTACACTCAGGAGAAAAAAGTCCCAGTCTATTCAGCCTCTCCTCATAACTCAATCCATCAAGTCTTGGTAACATCCTAGTAAATCTTTTCTGCACTCTTCCTGGTTTAATAATATCCTTTCTATAATAGGGGTGACCAGAATTGCACACAATATTCCAACTGTGGCCTTCCCAATGTCTTGTACAACTTCAACAAGACGTCCCAACTCCTGTATTTAATGCTCTGATCGATGAAACCAAGCATGCCGAATGCCTTCTTCACCTCTCTGTCCACCTGTGACTCCACTTTCAATGAGCTATGAACATGTACCCCTGGATCTCTTTGTTCTATAACTTTCCCTAACGCCCCACCATTAACTGAGCAGTGAAGGGAAGATGTATCTCTTGGCCACCATTCCCTGCAAGATCAGGATCGACCCCCCACAACCTGATTGGCACCCCTACACTTCATTGCACAGAGACTTTAAACGTTCTTCTGTCAGAAGTTACCCCCACCCCCTGCTATCGCCCCCACAACCCCCACCCCCTGCTATCGCCCCCATGACCCCCACCCCTTGCTCCCCCCCACCACCCCCACCCCCAGCCCCTGCTCCCCCTCCCACTCCCATCCCCTGCTCCCCCCACCCCCACCCCCTGCTATCGCCCCCATGACCCCCACCCCTTGCTCCCCCCCACCACCCCCACCCCCAGCCCCTGCTCCCCCTCCCACTCCCATCCCCTGCTCCCCCCACTCCCATCCCCTGCTCCCCCCACTCCCACCCCCTGCTCCCCCCCACCCCCCCCCACCCCCTGCTCCTCCCCCCCCCACACCCCCCCCCCACACCCCCTGCTCCTCCCCCCACTCGACGACTGCCTGGGGAAAGGGGGAGGGCGCATGCCTCACCAATTAACCCGAGAAGCTGCCACCCAGAGGGAGCGAGTCCCCAGATATCACCCCCTGCCCCCCTCCATTCTGAAATCAGGGATTAGGCTGATTCGTCACTGGCAACTCCCAGAGAATTCCCAGCTTCCAGGAATTCACAGGCCGCTCATGCCCGCTGCCAGTAAGGACAGAGCATTTGGCACTCAGCCAAAACTTCATTCACTGCAGCGAGACTGGAGAATCCAGCCATTGGGCAAGGTTGGAGAATCCCAACTACAGGGACGAGGTTGGAGAATCCCAGCCACTTGCGGAAGTTGGGGAATCTCAGCCATGGGGATGAGGTTGGAGAATCCCAACCGGAACGAGGTTGGAGAATTGCAGCTGTGTACAAGGTCGGAGAATGCCAGCCACGAGTGAGACGTGAGAATTCCAGCCACGGGGGCGAGGTCGGAGAATCCCAGCCTGTAAAGACGGAATGAGCCGATAAACAAAGACCCACATAGTTAAAGTTTAAGTTTATTTATTAGTGTCACAAATCGGTGAGGTCGGAGAATCCCAGTCAGGGGTTGGGGGGGGGGTCAAGTCAGAGAATCCCGGTCGGGGATTGGGGGAGTGAAGTCAGAGAATCCCAGTCGGGGATTGGGGGAGTGAAGTCAGAGAATCCCAGTCGGGGATTGGGGGAGTGAAGTCAGAGAATCCCGGTCGGAGATTGGGGGAGTGAAGTCAGAGAATCCCAGTCGGGGATTGGGGGAGTGAAGTCAGAGAATCCCAGTCGGAGATTGGGGGAGTGAAGTCAGAGAATCCCGGTCGGGGATTGGGGGAGTGAAGTCAGAGAATCCCAGTCGGAGATTGGGGGAGTGAAGTCAGAGAATCCCAGTCGGAGATTGGGGGAGTGAAGTCAGAGAATCCCAGTCAGGGATTGGGGGAGTGAAGTCAGAGAATCCCGGTCGGAGATTGGGGGAGTGAAGTCAGAGAATCCCAGTCGGGGATTGGGGGAGTGAAGTCAGAGAATCCCAGTCGGGGATTGGGGGAGTGAAGTCAGAGAATCCCGGTCGGGGATTGGGGGGGTGAAGTCAGAGAATCCCAGCCGTAGCTGAGTTCGGAGCTTTCACCCGTGCTCAGACGGAATTTCATATTGGCTCTGAGCCCAGACCTGTTCCCCGGGGAGGAAACCCCACTGTCTGAGTTTCTGAGTTGCCTCACGGCGATGCCCGCTGTGCCCTCCGTCACTCTAAGGCTTGCTGTACGGGCTGTTGCTGCACACCCTCCACTACCGTGCCCTCGCCCGTCGCCCGGATACACCTCGGCAGCCCTGTTACCGTCCGGTGATGGAGGTCCCCAGTGGAGGTCCCTCTACGGAGGGACCTTCCCTCACTACCTCGGGGATCTGGAGTGGAGGGTGGCGAATACACCAGCTCCGGTTCACCGGCTCCCAACAAACCCGCCCTTCTCGCCGTCTTGTTATCTCACTGCTTTAGGCTGCACTCCCCATTTAGTGACCACAAAAACCATTTTTTGCTGATGTTTTGTTTGCCGTTCAGCCCCAGGCTCCTGATTTTACAGGCACCCAGTGCGGAGGGTGGGGTGGAGGAGGCCGTGGGGAGTTGGTCGGGGGGGGTGTGAGGGGAGAACTCCTTGTGAACCTGTTCCTTGGTGAAATGAGCCATCAACAAGTGCAAGCAGTGGGTGCCTGGGGGACGTGTCCAGCCTAACGGTCAGACTCAGTAATGCAGCTACATTCACAGCCTGGTATCCCTGGAGAAGGAGCACGCCGTGTCCGAGGGAACCATTGAGATCTTCCATGCCCGCTGGGCACCGCAGGGGCTGGAGTGTATTATCGAGCACTTTAACTAGGTTTTAATTTGATGTTTTAAGTTTCCTTTCTGCCTTATTTTTCCTCTTGGGCAGTTCCCTTCTCTCTGGGGACTGTCTTTCGTACTTTGTTCCTCAGTTTATTTGATTTGCCAAAATGATTTGCCATGTTCATGGAATCCCAACAGTGCAGAAGGAGGACTGAAGAGTCTGCACTGACCACAATCCCACCCAGGCATATTCCCATAACCACATGTATTTATCCCACCAACACACACACACACACACACACACACACACCCCCCCCGCCCACAGGCACTCAGGAATAAGAACATAAGAAATAGGAGCAGGAGTAGGCCATCTAGCCCCTCGAGCCTGCCCCGCCATTCAATAAGATCATGGCTGATCTGAAGTGGATCAGTTCCACTTTCCCGCTTTCTCCCCATGACCCTTAATTCCCCTGTCTATCAGAATAATTATCGGAATAATTTAGCATAGCTAATAAACCTAACCCGCACATCTTTGGACAGTGGGAGGAAACCGGAGCACCCGGAGGACACCCAGGCAGACACGGGGAGAATGTGCAAACTCCACACAGACAGTGACCCGAGCCGGGAATCGAACCCAGGGTCCCTGGCGCTGTGAGGCAGCAGTGCTAACCACCGCGCCACCCCGATGCTGGAGAATCTCAGCTGGGGCGAGGTCAGAGAATCCTGGGTTGGGTGTTGAGAGTAAAAGAAAACTCAAAACTGTTCAAAACTGAGGCAAAAGACAGGAGATGGCAGCGAGGTCCAGCAGCTGAGAGATCAGCTGCGCAGGGAAGAGACTTGTCTGCTTGAATCAGGATTCTTGTCATTGTCTTTCACTGAATCGACTCTGTGTCTCCGGTTATACAGCAACTGGGAGCACCTCAAAGCATCTCCCACACGGTGAATCACACGGGCGTGTGTGGATATGACATCGACAAGCACAGTCAGATCACACCAGGAGCAGGAACCAGTCCTGCAGATATCTTAACAGTTACGTTCTTTACCACACCCCATCTCCAAACGCTGCTTCAGAAACCAGCTCAGCTGCTGACACAGCCCTGCCTTCATTCTGCAACATTCGGGGCTGTGAGTGTAACGATGGATCTGGCCCAGAACCCCAAATTCACTCCACCCCCCCGTGAAATCCCTGCAGTGCAGGAGGAGGCCATTCAGCCCATCCAGTCTGAACCGTCCACAATCCCACCCAGGCCCTATCCCCATAATCCCACATATTTACCCTGCTAGTCCCCCGACGCTAAGGGGCAATTTTAGCATAGCCGATCCACCTAACCTGCACATCTTTGGAGTGTCGGAGGAAACCAGAGCATCCAGAGAAAACCCACGCAGACATGTGGAGAATGTGCAGACTCCACACAGGCAGTGACCCGAGCCGAGAATCGAACCCGTGTCCCTGGCACTGTGAGGTGGCAGTGCTGACCACTGTGCCAATATCCCCACCCCTCTGGCCTCCGTTATGACATTCCTTCAAACCTGTCTCTGTGACCAATCCCATTGTACCCTCAATTTTGATTCACCAAGGTGCTACATAAATGCAGGTTGTT
The DNA here is from genome assembly GCA_037974335.1 of Prionace glauca. Lineage (NCBI taxonomy): Eukaryota > Metazoa > Chordata > Chondrichthyes > Carcharhiniformes > Carcharhinidae > Prionace > Prionace glauca. The sequence goes on from CM075741.1 coordinate 7,187,376, forward strand.
GCAGTGTGACGTCGAGATAGCCGTTCCGGCTCGAGGAATCGGGAATTTTGTTTTAAACTGGAAGAGAGGGGGGGGTGGAATAATGTCAGGGGGAAGATTTTTGAAAGGTTTTGAGAGGGTCAGTAACGAGAGACTGCGCAGAGTTGATCAGTAACACACAATTCCATAGGTGGGATTATCCCAAGGGTGGGGAAAGTGCCAAGTTAGCAGAAATAATTAATTTCACACAGGCCGGGGAGGGGGGTCTCTGGGGAGGCACGGTGTCCCTGTCAGAGACTGTCAAACAAATAGCATCTGCTCAAAACGGCCCAGTTGTAGACGGATATGGGGAAGAGGACAGATTCCAGAACCAGCATAGAACCCTAGAACCCTACAGTGCAGAAACAGGCCCTTCGGCCCATCGAGTCTGCACCGAACACAATCCCACCCAGACCCTATCCCCATATCCCTACACATTTTACCTGCTAATCCCTCTAACCTACACATCCCAGGACACTAAGGGGCAATTTTAGCATAGCCAATGAACCTAACCCGCACATCTTTGGACTGTGGGAGGAAACCGGAGCACCCGGAGAAAACCCACGCAGACACGAGGAGAATGTGCAAACTCCACACAGGCAGTGACCCGAGCCGAGAATCGAACCCAGGACCCTGGAGCTGTGAAGCAGCAGTGCTAACCCACTGTGCTACCGTGCCGCCCCAGAACCAGTTCTGATTGGCTGACATCTTTAGTGCTGTCGGGGACCCGGCTACAGTCCTTAGATAGCTTCCAGCCAATGTCAGACCCTTGTTATGTGGAGTCTGTAGTTCAGCTAACACCCTCCTCCCGCACTCCAGAAACGTTTAAGGTTTATTTATTTAGTGTCACGAGTAAGGCTTACATTAACGCTGCAATGAAGTTACTGTGAAAATCCCCGAGTCACCACATTCCCACATTTTGTTTCCATTTCCAGTTTCTGCAGTGTTTCGCCTACATTGGAAGATTGTTTTATTTATTCACGGGATGTGGACGTCGCTGGCTATCCAGAATTTATTGTCCACCCCTAATTAAGCATAACTAAGACCCCACAACACCCCGGACATTCTCTCTTCCACCTTCTTCCCTTGGGAAAAAGATACAAAAGTCCGAGGTCACACACCAAAATGACTCAAGAACAGCTTCTTCCCTGCTGCTGTCAGACTTTTGAATGGACCTAACCTGCATTAAGTTGATCTTTCTCTACACCCTAACGGCACGGTAGCACAGTGGGTTAGCATTGCTGCTTCACAGCTCCAGGGTCCTGGGTTCGATTCCCGGCTCGGGTCACTGCCTGTGTGGAGTTTACACATTCTCCTCGTGTCTGCGTGGGTTTTCTCTGGGTGCTCCGGTTTCCTCCCACAGTCCAAAGATGTGCGGGTTAGGTTCATTGGCTATGCTAAAAATTGCCCCTTAGTGTCCTGGGATGTGTAGGTTAGAGGGATTAGCAGGTAAAATGTGTAGGGATATGGGGATAGGGTCTGGGTGGGATTGTGTTAGGTGCAGACTCGATGGGCCGAAGGGCCCGTTTCTGCACTGTAGGGTTCTATATAAAAAGATGACTGTAACACTGCATTCAGCACCCTCCCGTTTTCTTCTCTATGAACGGTACGTTTTGTCTGTATAGTGCGCAAGAAACAATACTTTTCACTGTATGCTAATAAAGTAACAAACCAAATCAAATCAAATTGCCCCTGAACTGAGTGTCTCACTCGACCATGTCAGAGGACAGTCGACCGCATTGCTGTGGGTTTGGAGTCACGTGTCGGCCAGACTGAGTAAAGACGGTAGATTTCCTTCCCTAAAGGACGCTGTTGAACATTCAATCTACCCTGACAGGCTCTGAATCCGGGTCTCTGGATCACTCGCCCAGTGACAATACCATTATGCCACTGCCTCCGCCTGTGGAAATTTGAGTGTTTTGGTGATGCTGTCCCCTTCATCCTGAATTGTGTGGTCCAGAGTGGGAGCTTCCCAATAATAAACCATCTGAGCAAGTCTAACACCTCCCCCTGCACCAGGAGCCTTGATAATATTCTCACAAGCTTTCGAGGGTGCTGCCTCTTTGTCAAGTGAATGGAGAGTCATTGGTAAACATGTGGCCTTACAGGGGATAGAGTGGGATTGTTGTGGGTGCAGGCTCGATGGGCCGAATGGCCTCCTTGTGAACTGTAGGGATTCTATGATAATCCCGAAAAATCAGTTAATAAGCTGGGAGTGTGTAGGGTGAAAAAGTGATAATCGATTTTGAGTTGTTTTGTGCAGAATTTGCAGTCTAGATCCATTCTAGATTGTGCAGTCTAGATCCATTCCATTATATCAAGGGTTTCATAATAACAGCCCCTGTTAAATCAGCACCTGTCCACTGTCTATATAAATTGTTGGGTGGCATTGACTGTAAATAGATTATTATGGTAGCTTTCTGCACCACCCTCCCACAACCCAGTATTTATTTCTTGGTATGATAATTACTCCACTGCCCCAATCTCACATCATCAGTACTGATCTGCTGTGGCTGTAACACCGTCTCTGTCCTGGCAGAGGAGATTCGTTAAAATTTAAAAGAATGAGGGGGGATCTTTGAGCTTAAAGTTTATTTGTTAGTGTCACAAGTAAGTTTACATTAACATTGCAGTGAAGTTACTGTGAAAATCCCTTAGACGCCACACTCCGGTGCCTGTTCGGCTACACCGAGGGAGAATTTAGCATGGCCAATGCACATCTTTCGGTTATAGAATCATACAATCCCTACTTTCACTTGACAAAGAGGCAGCACCCTCGAAAGCTTGTGAGAATATTATCAAATAAATCGGTTGGACTAAAACCTGGTGTTGTCAGACTTTTTACTGTGTTTACGCCAGTCCAACGCCGGCATACCCACACCAGGAGCCTTGCTCAGCAGAGGCTCCTGTCCGAGGCCAGAACTCTCCATTCACCTGACGAAGGGACTAACCCCGAAAGCTTGTGAGTCTATTATCAAATAAATCGGTTGGACGAAAACCTGGTGTTTGTCAGACTTTTTACAGCAGAGAGCAGCTAGGGACTCCGAGACTAGAGTGGTCTTTCAGCTCCACCAAGTGGCCAGTGTATGTCCTGCAGCTGAACTGAAGCTGGAAGGCGTTCAGGAAGGATCTGTTTTTTTCAGGAGGGTTTGAGATTATTGGATGATTTAAAGCTTTGGCCAGTGTATCATTAGTAGATTATGCAAATTGCTGCGCCTGGAATCAATTCTGAGGCTTAGGAAAACCCCCCAAAATATCCAAAGATGTGAGGATTAGGTTGATTGGCCGTGCCAAATCAACCCTAGTTTCGGCAGGGTAAACATGTGGCCTTACAGGGGATAGAGTGGGATTGTTGTGGGTGCAGGCTCGATGGGCCGAATGGCCTCCTTGTGAACTGTAGGGATTCTATGATAATCCCGAAAAATCAGTTAATAAGCTGGGAGTGTGTAGGGTGAAAAAGTGATAATCGATTTTGAGTTGTTTTGTGCAGTCTAGATCCATTCCATTATATCAAGGGTTTCATAATAACAGCCCCTGTTAAATCAGCACCTGTCCACTGTCTATATAAATTGTTGGGTGGCATTGACTGTAAATAGATTATTATGGTAGCTTTCTGCACCACCCTCCCACAACCCAGTATTTATTTCTTGGTATGATAATTACTCCACTGCCCCAATCTCACATCATCAGTACTGATCTGCTGTGGCTGTAACACCGTCTCTGTCCTGGCAGAGGAGATTCGTTAAAATTTAAAAGAATGAGGGGGGATCTTTGAGCTTAAAGTTTATTTGTTAGTGTCACAAGTAAGTTTACATTAACATTGCAGTGAAGTTACTGTGAAAATCCCTTAGACGCCACACTCCGGTGCCTGTTCGGCTACACCGAGGGAGAATTTAGCATGGCCAATGCACATCTTTCGGTTATAGAATCATACAATCCCTACAGTGCAGAAGAAGGCCGTTCAGCCCATTGATTCTGCATCGACCATAATCCCACCCAGGCCCTAACCCCATTAACCCACGTATTTACCCTGCTAATCCTCTGACACTAAGGGTTAATTTAGCATGGCCAATCAACCTAACCCGCATATCTTTGGAGTGTGGGAGGGAACCGGAGCACCAAAGGAAACCCACACAGACATGGGGAGAACATGCAAACTCCACACAGTCACCGAGGCCGGAATCGAACTCAGGTCCTTGGCATTGTGAGGCAGCAGTGCTAACCACTGTGCCACCCTGTCACCCCATCAAAGGTCAAACTTGAATACCTTCACTCCTTAATTTTAGCTTTGAGTGTGAATGCAAATTGCACTTTGTCTTTATAACCCTCCCTTCACACCTTGCCCCGCTACAATTCCTGTTGACAGAAAAATTCCACCACCTCTTCTTTCTTCCTTTCAGCCTCTAACACCTTATTCATATCTCTTTATGTTCTGTCTCCCATTGTTATCAACTTGCCTTAGGTAAACATCTGTTTGCAATGTTGCTAACCTCATCAACACCTCAAAGACATCAGCTCCGTTAACATTGTCAAGCGGATCCTGCCTTCTGCAACATTTTCCCACAGTTTTATTAAATATATAACCAGCAGCAAATATTGCAATTTCTCTGATATTTTCATGTCTCCGCTGTGTTCCCGACCGTGTGTTGTGGGATCTTTTCAGAGACCAAGTCACACCGAAGCTAATACAAAGACTCAGGAAGCCAGCGTCCCGGTATTTGATCAGTTGTATCAAGAATATATCCTGAAACCTAATAAGAAGTTTTAATCCAAGATTAATCCAAAACAGGATTTATCAGAATCATTTCAAATATCCCAGTTTTTAATTATTCCTATCAAATTAAGGCTCACACTTATTTCACCATCTCTCCAGCCTACACATAAAATTTGCACATTTAATTGTTTCCCACAAATCTTCCTTTATAAAACGAAGCAAACACATGTTTCAGAGCTATGTAAAATCAGATCAATTATTTGCTGAAATAGTTAACTTTCCCGACTGCCTTCCAAGCGGAATGTAACGCCATTCTGGTATTACTGCACCTCACAAATTTTCACTTTCCATTTCCAACTTCTCAAAGTGTTAGAGCTCAAAATCTGTCAAATTCCTGATGTCTTCCTTGAAGACGTCCAAGGCCATTGATTGTTCTAGAGAATAAGGAATTTCAAAACCTTACCTTATTCTGGTTTACAGTTCAATGCAATTCCCATTGGATTTTAAACTCTGCATCTCAGACGCATATGAAAGCAATTCCACAGCAATCTCAACTTCTAAACTGGACTTTGTTTGCCAGAAATGTACTCAAGTTATCAGGTTTTCTCAAATCAGTTCCGTAACACAGGCTGCTTTTCCCTGTATTTCTCTCTCTCTCTCTCTGCCTGCCTCTCCCTTTCTCTGTTTCAGTCTTGAGTCTTTCTGTAGAGACCCGAGACGTCTGCGTCAGGACATACCGGCACCTGTCTGGGTGTGGGTCCCGTCCCTTGACACCTCCCCGGTGTGTGGCTTTTTGGCTCTGCTACTCAGGGCGTGCCAGGAATCCGTCCCTGGTCTCCCACATTAAGCACACCCAATATCTCACATCTTTGTCTATCACACGGCGTTTCACTCTGCTGAATAAGGCACCTGCAAGAATCCGTTCGCCCTCCCTCCCACCCACTTTTATTTAGGCAGTGACACTGTTTTTGTAACCTCTTTTTTTGGAACCCCACCTGTTCAGGTAGATCAACTTACGGCTCTGACAGTTTGACACATGATTCCTCCAACCACTGAAGTTGTAACAATAAAATATACTTCCCCTGTTGTAAGAGACGCATCCTGCTACTGATCCCTGTGATTCTACCCTGCTCGCAGCGCCAAAGTTGTTGCGGGGTCTTTTCCAGTCCTACTCTGAGGTTACTATATGTCTATCAAAACAATTATACATTTTCAAATTTGCTTTTCCTACTTTTCTGTTAGTTAGGAACCAGTCACTATTCGTACAAATTAATCATTGTTAACAGTTGTCATATACTTTAGCCAATTACATTCTACCCTCGACATCATGGGGTTTCATTAGTCCGTAGAATCCGGATGCTGCTTCCTCCTGTAGCTTAGCAACCCCAGACACTTAGTTACAAAGGTCAAAGTTACTGTTCTCACCAGATCCCATTTATATCAATAGCTAAATCAGACAGCTGAAATTCTCACGTCCAAGAGAAACCGTCTTACCAGGACAACGTGAACAGCCCAGTTCATAAAGTGGCTTCTTTGGGAAGCAGATTTTCGTAACTCTTGCTGATCAAAGTACACACATTCTGTGGTTTCATTGTCCCAAAGAATGTGGTTCGTCTCACTAAATCTTCATCCCATCATCCAATTGGAGCTGCCTACTTTTGGCTAAAATGCACAGACCATTTTGAGAATACACCTGAAATACACTTTAAAACCCAAGATACATGTTTAAATCTGAAACGGTCACTCGGGAACCCTGCTCTCTGATTGTTAAACCCTGTTCTGGAATGGTCACTCTGATTGTTAAACCGTGTTCTAGAACGGGCACTCTTAATGTTAAACTGTGTTCTGGATCAGTCACTCTTAATGTTAAACTGTGTTCTGGAGCAGTCACTCTTAATGTTAAACTGTGTTCTGGAATGGTCACTCTGATTGTTAAACTGTGTTCTAGAACGGGCATGCTTAATGTTAAACTGTGTTCTGGATCAGTCACTCTTAATGTTAAACTGTGTTCTGGAATGGCCAGTCCGATTGTTAAACTGTGTTCTAGAATGGGCACTCTTAATGTTAAACTGTGTTCTGGAGCAGTCACTCTTAATGTTAAACTGTGTTCTGGAGCGGTCACTCTTAATGTTAAACTGTGTTCTGGAATGGTCAGTCTGATTGTTAAACTGTGTTCTGGAATGGTCAGTCTTAATGTTAAACTGTCTTTCTTTTCTATTTTACAGTCCGAGACGCAAAGAATCTGATCCCCATGGACCCCAATGGTCTCTCAGACCCCTATGTGAAACTTAAACTCATCCCTGACCCCAAAAGTGAAAGCAAACAAAAGACAAAAACCATCCGATCAACCCTCAACCCCACCTGGAATGAATCATTCAAATTGTGAGTACCGAGAGGCTCAGTGGGGGGGATGTTGCAGTATTTATTTTCCACAAGAGAGCACATATCATGTTTCAGATCCTACATATCATCAGCATCACCTTAAACCTCATGACCTGTGTTATAATTATCCCATGCACATGCACTGCATGTATATGTGACAGTTATCACTTGTACACATACAGTGTGTGTGAGACAGTTATCAGTTTGTGACGATACTGTGCCTTTAAGAAATATATTCATATCATCTTTCTTGTGGAGGGTATGTTTAGAAATCAGCTCTGTTTACACGGTGCCAATTTGTCTGTACCAGGTAGCCCACATGCTGAGAATGCAGAAGAATAATTGATCCTAGATAATGGGGTGTTTGTTTTAACCTGAGCCAATCCATTTTTGTGTAAGTTTGGCTTTGCCCCTAGGGTTTTAGATTAGGGTTTAATTGGGTTGATTGGCAAGAGACAGTCGTCTGAATAGGTGAAGCTAATGTTATGGAGATATGCAGGCAGATTCTGCTTGGATCTGCAAGAAGTAATTCTCTCTCTCTGGAGTCTGCTGTTTGTCCTCTGCTGGAGAAAAGGTATATCTCTCCAGAGGTGTTATGGAGACTTGAGGACTAGCAGTTCACATGCCATGTAAGCTGGTATTGTTTGTTAACCGATTTTAAAGACGAGTTTAAGTTTATAAGAGGAATACTGCTTAAATTGGAATTGATACAGACAAATTAGCAGTTAAGGATTGTATCTTGTCATTTTTAAGTAGTTCAATTGTTAAAAGTTAAGCTAATTTATTTGTTATATCTAAACTGTGTTGTTAAAATAAAGTTCTTTTTGATAAAATTTTCCTAGTGTGTCAGTAGAATCACACCTGGAGTGAAAAACCAAATCCTGACACTTCAGGAGAAGTTGGATAAACTAGGATTGTTTTCACTGGAAATTCGGAGGCTGAGGGCAGACCTTAAAGGCGCAGTATCGTCACAAACTGATAACTGTCTCACACACACCGTATGTGTACAAGTGATAAGAGGTCCACAAGTTATGAGAGGCATAGATAGGGTGGATAGTCAGAGGCTTCTTCTCCAGGATGGAAAGGTCATCCACAAGAGAGCATGGGTTCAAGATGAGAGGAGGAATGTTTAGAGGAGATATGTGGGAAAGAGGGCGGTGGATGCCTGGAACGCACTGCCAGATCAGGTGGTGGAAGCAGAGATGGTGGAAGCAGATATGTTAGCAACGTTCAAGGTGTATCTTGATAGGCATGCCCTTCAGCATGCCCAGCAGGTGGGTCAGAGGGAGGTGAGCAGAGGGATAGAAACCCTTTGTCAGCACAGGGTTGGTGGGCTGAATGGCCTGTTTCTGTGCTGCATTGTTCTTTGTTCCAAAGCCAAAATAAAAGAAATATTTGGGTTCCAGTTGGGCTTCATAACATATTTTCTGGTTTCTGATCTGGTGCTAACGCCTTGTACACTTACTGTGTGTGTGACAGCGACCTTTTATACACATGCTGTGTGTATATGTGACAGTTTTCCCTTGTACATGTATTGTGTGTAGGTGTGACACTTATCCCTAGTACACATAACAGGGAAAGGAATTGTGAATGAATCAGAATAATTGATTAAGTGCAGAATTAAGAAGCAAAACTGACAAATTGCTCGAACTTCATTGTGAAAAGAACAGTGAGATTCTTGGGAGCAAACTGGAGAAGATGAGATGAACGGAGTGTCACAATTCTGAAGAATAGAAACTCAGAGGATCATAGAAACCCTACAATGCAGAAGGGGCCAATCGATTATGCAGCGATCCTCTGATAGAGCATCCTCTCCAGGCCCTATCCCCACGACACCACACATTTACTTTCGCTAATCCATTTAACATTTGGGACACTAGGGAGCAATTTAGCATGGGCAATCCATCTAAATGTCAACAAAGATTGACAAAGAAGTTGATAAAGGAGGGTAAGAGAAGCTATGAGGCTGGGCTAGCACTTAATATAAAAAAGGATAGCAAGAGTTTTTATAAATATATAAAAAGGAAGAGGCTGGCTAGGGTGAACGTTGGTCCTTTAGAGGATGAGAAAGGGGACCTAGTGGTAGGGGATGGGGATATGGCTAAGGTATTGAATAACTTTTTTGTTTCTGTCTTCACGGAGGAGGACGGGAATAATTTGCCGGGTGTTAGCGATGGAAAGGTGGTAGGAATGGAGGGTCTTAATGACATTACTGTTACTAGAGAGGTTGTGCTCGACAGACTGGAGGGGCTGATTGTGGACAAGTCCCCAGGACCGGATGGAATGCATCCGAGGGTTCTGAAAGAAATGGCGGAGGTGATACTGGATGCCTTGGTGGTTATTTTCCAGACGTCGCTGGATTCCGGGGAAGTGCCGGAAGATTGGAAAACGGCTAATGTTACGCCGTTGTTTAAGAAGGGTGCCAGGCAAAAGGCGGGGAATTATAGGCCGGTTAGTTTAACGTCTGTGGTAGGTAAAATGTTAGAATCCGTCATTAAGGATGAAATTGCGAGGCATCTTGAAGAGAATTGCTTGATAGAGCAGACGCAACACGGTTTCATTAAAGGGAAGTCGTGTCTGACAAATTTACTGGAGTTCTATGAGGATGTGTCTAGGGCAGTGGATAGAGGAGAGCCGGTGGATGTGGTCTTTCTGGATTTTCAGAAGGCGTTTGACAAGGTACCTCACAAGAGGTTATTGCAGAAGGTCAGGGGACATGGAGTTGGGGGTAGGGTGTTAGCGTGGATAGAGGATTGGTTGTCAAATAGGAGGCAGAGAGTGGGGGTCAATGGGTGCTATTCGGATTAGCGGTTGGTGACTAGTGGGGTGCCCCAGGGGTCAGTGCTGGGGCCTCAGCTATTTACCATTTATATAGATGATCTGGAGGAGGGAACCGAGTGCAGGGTGTCGAAATTTGCTGATGACACCAAGATTGGGGGAAAGGCAAATTGTGCGGAGGGTGTGGAGAGTCTGCAGAAGGATCTAGATAGGCTGGGCGAATGGGCCAGGAAATGGCAAATGGAATTTAATGTTGGCAAGTGTGAGGTGGTCCACTTTGGTAGGAATAATGGTAGGAAGGACTATTACTTACGTAGCGAAAAACTGGAGCAGGCGACGGTGCAGAGGGACCTCGGGGTCCTTGTGCATGAGTCGCAAAAACCCAGCTTGCAGGTGCAGCAGGTGGTCAGGAAGGCGAATGGGTTGCTGGCCTTCATAGCGAGGGGGATTGAATATAAAAGTAGGGAGGTCTTGCTGCAGCTGTATAGGGCATTGGTGAGGCCACAGCTGGAGTACTGTGTGCAGTTTTGGGTGCCGCACCTGCGCAAGGATATTTTGGCCCTGGAGGGAGTGCAGAGGAGGTTTACTAGGCTGATACCGGAGTTGAGGGGATTGAACTATGAGGAGAGGCTGAATAAACTAGGCTTGTACTCGTTAGAGTTTAGAAGAATGAGGGGAGATCTCATTGAGACGTATAAGATGATGAATGGGATGGATAGGATAGAGGTGGAGAGACTCTTCCCGCTCAAAAAAGACAGTAGGACTAGGGGGCACAGCCTCAAGATAAAGGGGAGGCGGTTTAGAACAGAGTTGAGGAGGAACTTCTTCACTCAAAGGGTGGTGAATCTCTGGAATTCTCTGCCCGTTGAAGTGGTGGAGGCTGCCTCGCTAAATATTTTTAAGAAGCGGGTTGATGGGTTTTTGATAAGAGAAGGGATTAAGGGTTATGGGGAGAGGGCGGGAAAGTGGAACTGAGCCACGACAGATCAGCCATGATCTTATTGAATGGCGGGGCAGGCTCGAAGGGCTAGATGGCCTACTCCTGCTCCTATTTCTTATGTTCTTATGTTTAACCAGCACATCTTTGGACTGTGGGAGGAAATCGGTGGAAACCCACACAGATACAGGGAGAACGTGTAAACTCCACAGGGACAGTGACCCGAGGCTGGAATTGAACCCGGGTCCCTGGCACTGTGAGGCAGCGGTGCTAACCACTGTGTGTCACTATGCCAAATAGTGTAGTTAACCAAGAAACTGAGCCAAGCAATATTACTAATGTATCAAAGTTAGTAAATGGACTATTGGAAAGCATTTGAAGTATTTGCAAGATTGGAAATTACAAATTGTTAACAAGAAGGACTGAAATTGCCAAATTTTCTTTCTGGGTCAGTGACCAGGGACAAGATTTTGTTGGTGATATTACACCAGATGTAGCAGTTGGAATGCAGGCAAGCAAACAGTGCAAAAAACCAATCAAAAGCTGCTGAGGACTGGATAGTTCCAAAATAGTGCAAACTGGCTGAAGAGTTTAGAACAAACTGTGTAACTCCAGAGAGAGGAAGCGACTAGCAGGGTTCAAACCGAATTGAAACAGAACTCGTTTGAAATGGGACTGGGAGAAACGGCGAGGTCACGAAAAGTTCAAAGAGCAAACTGAGCAAAACGCGACACATTCGGAGTGAATGTAAGAAGCACCTCATCAACATCCCTGAAAAAACTGAAGGACAAGCTGATAAGAAGAAATCAGGTGTTAACGCACAAAAACGTTGTTGATTTGAAATGAGGTTTTATAACTTTTAAGCTTGAAATTTATTTATTAGTCACAAGTAGGCTTGCATTAACATTGCAATGACGTTACTGTGAAAAATCCCCGAGTTGCCACATCCCGGTGCCTGTTCGGGTTACACTGAGGGAGAATTTAGCACGGCCAATGCACCCTAACCAGCACGTCTTTCAGACTGTGGGAGGAAACCAGAGCACCTGGAGACAACCCATGCAGACATGGGGAGAACATGCACAGTCCTTGTACACATACTGTGTCTGTGAGACAGTTAAAGCAGGATTAGACTATTGAGCTGGATGATCATCCAGGATCATAACGAACGATGGAGCAGGCTTGAAGGGCCAAATGGCCTCTTCCTGCTCTTATCTTCTCTGTTTCTATACAGTTACAGTCCCAGTTGATGCTTTAATAGATGGGAAAATTCCAGAATGAAATCCTGGCACAAAAGACTGTAATTTTTATTTCTTTATTAATTAAATGTGGAGGAACAAAGTCACAGGGCCACTAATTAGTTTTGTTAACAAGAAAAAGCATTTACTAAACATGAAAACTGGATTATAATACAATGCTCCTCTACTGCCCCTTTAACCTAACAATTACAGAGCACATTATAAGGTGCAATGGTCTCATTAACACACAAATCAGTAGTTGCAGAATCTCCCAGGTGACTGTCACATGAGAATTTCCAAACTCCATCCCAAAAACATGCTTTAGAATCTCCTCCGGCAGTAATACTTCCACTTAGCGGTTTGCATCCTGAAATCTGCTCCACATTTCCTAAACAACTCTTATGACCAGAGCTTCTGCTCCCCTTTAATCAGTGAGTCCGTTCCAGGATTCTGTATCAACCCCCGTAGGTCTTTGTTGTCTTGACTGTTGTTCAAATGGTCACAATTGTTTTAACTTCCAATTCCTGGATTCCTGTTAAAATTACAGCTAACGTCTGAAGGTCTGCTCCCCACTTTAGGTCTTGTTAAATGCAATTGTCTCTAACTCAGAGCCCTTTGTTCGCTCTTTGTTGAGTTTCTTCCGAACGGTATCTTAGTCCCTGTTCCCTTAGCTCCAGTTGCCTGAAATCTTCTTTCAGCCACAGTTCCCTGGGTGTCTGGACTGTGTCTTGTTTCAGAGGAAGGCTGCATCTTCACAGTTCCCTTCCTGTCCAACTACTCCTGGCTGGGCTGAGAGAGAGCTGTTCACTGCTCCGTGACCCATCTCCAACTGCCTCAGCTTCCAGCTAAAAGCTAAAGAACAAAGAAAGCTTTTGCTTTACTTCACAAGGGCCCCTAGTTACTAAGCACATATTCTTCTCACAGCAACTCTCAAAACACAATAGAATTCTAGCTGGAATTGAAACTAACCCCCACACATGCAAACATCCTTGCCCAGCATGAATTCTAACTCTGTGTCTCTTTCAGGCAGAGAAACATAAAACTAAACCCAGCTAAAACTCAATCTAATTTCCAATGTTTCCCCATATAAACATAAATCCCTGAAAAGTACTTTTGGTTTCTTAACACAGCATACTGTGTACAAGTGAGTTATCTCTTGTACACACGAGTGTATATGTGACAGTTATCCCTCGTATACATGAGTGTATATGTGGCAGTGATACCGTGTACACAGGGCGGCACGGTAGCACAGTGGTTAGCACTGCTGCTTCACAGGGCCAGGGACCCAGGTTCATTTCCCAGCTTGGGTCACTGTCTGTGCAGAGTCTGCACGTTCTCCCCGTGTCTGCATGGGTTTCCTCCTGGTGCTCTGGTTTTCTCCTACATTCTGAAAGATGTGGTGGTTAGGTGCGTTGACCCGAACAGGCACCAGACTATAGCAACTAGGGGAATTTCACAGTAACTACACATTAGGCATAAACTAGAATCATGAATAGGACCATGGGACGGCGGTGCGGGCTCGTTGGGCCGAAGGGCCTGTTTCCTGTGCTGTGTTGTTCTTTGTTCTTTGTTCATTGCAGTGTTAATGTAAGCCTTACTTGTGACTAATAAATAAACTTTAAGAATGTTTATCTGATAATTACCCCGTGTATGTGACAGTTATCCTTTACACATGTGCTATCTACATGTGACAGTTATCCCTTGTACATGTGAGTGTATATGTGATAAATATCCCTTGTACATGTGAGTGTATATGGGACAGTTATCCCTTGTAATGCACTGTCTATATGTGACAGTTGTCTCTTGAACACATGAGAGTATATGTGACAGTGAAGGTGGATGCTGGGGAATTGTGTGATTTGAAATTTGGATAATATTTTGGCCAGATTATCGAGATTGGTAAACCTTTATGGTTTCAGTGCTTACACCAGGATTGGGATAAATTTTCTGAGGAAGTTGTGAGACTCTGACACTCTCTACCCAGGTCAGTGAGAATGTACTACCTCCTCGGAGATGCCTTCCCTTCAGTAAGATATTAAACTGAGGCTCCAGCAGTCTGTTCTGATGAATATTAATGCTCCATTGTCTGGAGGTGAGAGGGCGGACTTCCCAGGTATCTAGCTCACTATGCCTCCCTCAACTAGAATAGCAAAAAAAAAGCAGATTGACTGCTCATTCACGCGATTGCTTTGTGGAATCTTGTTGCTTGCCACAGGTATAACCCTAACCGATATAACCACAGCCCAAGTAGCTCAGAGTATGTGTTTTATGAAGTGATCTGCACTTGAGAAAGGACCAAGAACTGGAAGTTGTCATCCATTTGTTTTTCCATGTTTCTGTACAAAATATTGATGTTATATATGTAATATATGCGTGTGTGTGTGTGCTATATATATGTATAAATACAAGTCTGTTCATTGAAGGAGATATTTATAATTTGGTAAATTATAGTCACCCTGAATTAAGTAATAGAAACATTATTCCTTCCAAGTGGCTCCAAAGAAGTGATTGTACCATCAAGAGGCCCTTCAGCCCCCTGAATCCACACCGACACATTGGAAACACCTGAACTCACACCGAATCCCATTTGCCAGCACTTGGCCCATAGCCCTGAACGTTATGACGTGCCAAGTACTCATCCAGATCCTTTTTAAAGGATGTGAGGCAACCCACCTCTATCACCCTCCCCGGGCTAATATCCTTTAGGGAAGAAAATCTTCTGCCCTTACCTAGTCTGGCCTACATGCCAGACAGCATTCTCAACTGCCCTCTGAAATGGCCAGACAAGCCACTCCATTCACCACCACCTTCTCAAGGGCAATGAGGGATGGGCAATAAATGTTGGCCAGCCAGCGGCGCACATGCCCCATGAATGAAGTTTTTAAAAAGGCAGCGTATTCCAGACCATCTCCACCCTCTGGGTAAAACGTTTTCCTCACATCCCCCCAAAACCTCCTGTCCCTCACCTTGAACCTATATCCCCTTGTAACTGATCCCTCAACCAAGGGGAACCCTAGGTGGGAAAAGATCTGAGTTGTGAAAGCTCTGCTTCCTTGATGCTCAGACGCTGTTCGATTCTCCGGAATGCCAGCCATCTCCCCCTCAGCTCCAGCTCGATATACGGGCCACAGTCCGAGTCACACGGAAGTTCCTGAGGTGTGGGAGGGTGAGGGATGGGAAATTGTACACTATTAACAATGGAGCCAGTCCACATTGATCGCAGTGACTCAGTTTGAGTCTGTTTCTTGGTGGTTGATGTAAATTGTAATCGTTCTCTATCTCTCTTCCCAGTAAACTGAAAAGTAGTGACAAGGATCGCCGACTCTCAGTGGAAATCTGGGATTGGGATCGGACCACAAGGAATGACTTTATGGGTGCCTTGTCCTTTGGTGTATCGGAACTGATGAAGATGCCTGTGATTGGCTGGTATGTCCCATTCCCCCAGACCATTCTCAATAAAACCCTGGAGATTGGAGATAAAGGGGTGGTGAGATCGAGTTGTTTAACATTATAAATGGATTCAGGATTGGAGAGGAGGGGGAAGGCTGTGGTCTAGTGGTATCATTGCTAGACTAATAATCCAGAAACCCAGGGTAAACTCTGAGGATCTGGGTTCAAATCCCACCAGAGCAGATGGTGAAATTTGAATTCAATAAAAAGTATTTGGAATTAAAAGTCTAATGATGAACCATTATCAATTGTCGTTAAAGAAAATCCATCCGCTTCACTAATGTCTATTAGGGAAGAAAATCTGCCGTCCTTACCTGGTCTGGTCTACATGTGACTCCAGAGCCACAGCAATGTGGTTCACTCTTAAATGCCCTCGGGGATGGACAATGAATGCTGACCCAGCCAGAGACCCCACATCCCATGAACAAATTAAAAAAAAACAGAGAGAAATTGTTTCCTTTGATGGAGAAAAATTTAGAACAAAGAGGCACAAAGTTTAAAATTGAAACCTGTAAAACTGAGAGTCGAATAGGGAATTATGTTCTGAGACAACCAGTGATGGAAAACTGCAAACCTCTTCCTCAAAGACTGGGGTCCATTGACATTTCAACACTGAGAATAGTAGATATTTCCCAGCCATTGAGGGAGATAGAAGGGGGAATGGGATTTGGGGGAATGGGGTTGAGGGGAATGGGATTTGGGAGAAATGGGATTAACGGGATCAGGAAACGGGGCTCTGGGGGGAAATAGGGTTCGGGGAATGGGGTCCGAGGGAACAGGGTTCCAGGAGAGGACTTCTGGAGGAACGGGGTTCTGGGGGAACGGCGTTCCGGAGAATGGGATTCAGGGGAACAGGATTTGGGGCAATGGGGTTCTGTGGGTTCTGTGGGGACGGGGATCTGGGGGAAACAGGGTTCTAGGGAGCAGGGTTCGGGAGAACGGGGTTCCAGGAGTGGGGTTCCAAGAGTGGGGTTCAGGGGCAATGGGGTTTGGGAGAATGGGGTTCAGGAGGAACGGAGTTCTGCGGAATGGGGTTCTGGGGGAAACAGAGTTCGGGAGAACGGGGTTCCAGGAGTGGGGTTCCAAGAGTGGGGTTCAGGGGCAATGGGGTTTGGGAGAATGGGATTCAGGAGGAATGGGGTTCTGCGGAATGGAGTTCTGGGGGAAACAGAGTTTGGGAGAACGGGGTTCCAGGAGTGGGGTTCCAAGAGTGGGGTCCGGGGGGAACAGGGTTCTGGGGGGGCAGGATTCTGGGAGAGTGGGTATCTGGGGGACATGATTCTAGGATAACGGGGTCTGGAGTTTCAGGGAAGCGGGATTCTGGGGAACAGGATTCCGGGGGAGCGGGGTTCTGGGGGAACGATGTTCAGTTACAGATCAGCCATGATCTGATTGAGGGGGGAATAGGCATGATCTGATTGAGGGGGGAATAGGGTTAAGGGGCTGAATTGTCACCACGTGATATAGTGTTTATTTGTTCCTCGCTGGGAGTTAAACATCTCCCAGCCACAAGGAGCTTTAACCCGCGATAGGGGTTTTTCACAGTGACTTCATTGCAGTGTTAATGCCATGTGACTAATGGAATAGTGTAAGTAATGAGATTGTGACTGATAAATAAATAAAGTTGGGGGTGAGGATGTGGGTGGACAGGGGGTCCTGAACTATTCCTGGGTGTAGTTTGATTTAACACGAATCTACACTCCATTGATAAAGGAGTGTGCGTGTGAGGGAGCCAGGCTGTAACAGTGTCCAGTTCAGACAGAGCTGGGATTGCATTGTCGATACACGCAGAGAATGTGAGGAATGAAGATGATTTTATAAATCAGGGCTGCAGTGTGGAGAGAAATATCTCGGTGCTGAAATTGAATGTTGTTTCTCTTGCGATGTTTAATGAATGAACTAAAACACGGCACAGAGGCCAGTCCCGACCGCTTGTTATTTTCTTCACACTGTAGAATCCCTACTGTGCAGAAAGAGGCCATTCGGCCCCTCAAGTCTGCACAATCCCATCCAGGCCCTATTCCTACATATTTACCCTAGCTAGTCCCCCCTGACACTAAGGGTCAATTTAGCACGGCCAACCAACCTAACCCGCACATCTTTCAGACTGTGGGAGGAAACCAGAGCACTCGGAGGAAACCCACGCAGACATGGGGAGAATGTGCAAACTCCACACAGACAGTGAGCCAAGCCAGGAATCGAACCCAAGTCCCTGGCGCTGTGAGGCAGCAGTGCTAACCACTGTGCCATCATGCCAGTTTGGCGTCTCTCTCTCTCTGCTGTGTTCCTGTTGAGCAGGAAGGGCCTGAGTTTCTCCCTTGCCATTAAGCCTTTGACGTATCAACAGCTGCAGTCTAATGCTTCAGTTGTACAGAACGTTGGTTAGACCGCATTTGGAGTACTGCGTCCAGTTCTGGAAGGACATGGAGTCTCTGGAAAGGGTGCAGAGGAGGTTTACCAGGATGTTGCCTGGCATGGGGGGACTGGGTTACGAGGAGAGGTTGAAGAAACTGGGACTATTTTCCTTGGAAAGACGGAGATTGAGAGGGGACATGATAGAAGTATATAAGATAATGAAGGGAATGGATAGAGTTAATAGTGAGACACTGCTCCCTAGACTGGATACGAACACGAGAGGTCATCATTTAAGGGTGAGGGGGGAGAGGTATAATTTGGAGGTGAGAAGAAGGTTCTTTACGCAGAGAGTTGTGGGGGTCTGGAACGCGCTACCGAGTAGGGTGGTGGAGGCAGGAACATTGGACTCGTTTAAGATGCAGTTAGATAGGCACATGAGTGAAACGAGAATGGAGGGATATGGTAGGGGCTATTAAATAGGGTTAAACCTCGGGAGACACCGGAAAGGCAGGCTGTAAGATTAATATTTTTGTCTTTATTCCACAGGTGGAGGTCCACCTCGTGTCAAACGAGGGGCATTCACACGGCGGGTCGTGCGTGGGCTGCTCTTGGAAGTTCCAGGAGTGGCCTAGTACTTCATGTCGGTGTGTGTGCTTGATCCTGGACCGGTAGACGGGCGCCGCAACAGCTCAGTGACTAGCACTGCTGGCTGTGCAGGCACATGGATTTGGGCCTGTGTCTGTGGGAGTTTGCGCATTCTCCCTGTGGTTGCGTGGGTTTCCTCCGGGCGCTCCGGTTTCCTCCCACACCCCAAAGATGTGCTCTCAGGCTAATCGGTTTTTACCAAATTGACACTATTTCTTCCCTGAATCTGACTGAGTAGGGTTCCATTCATAGATATGCAGGGTAGAATAGGTGTAGGGTGATGTGGCGGCGCGGGCTCGTTGGGCCGAAGGGCCTGTTTCCCGTGCTGGGTTGTTCTTTGTTCTTAATATCCACCAAACCACCGGTCCTCCCTGGTCTTTGGGCCGGAGAATTAATCCCCTCTCCTCTGTCACCCCCACAGGTTCAAACTTCTGAGCCAGGAGGAAGGGGAGTATTATAACGTCCCCATCATTGAGGATGACGAAGATTCTGAACTTCGCAAGAAATTTGAGGTGAGCGCTGCCCAGGGTGTGAATTCCTTTCCCATCGGTGAATGTCTCATTTTTCTCCTCAGGTGGAGTGCGTTTTGAGGTGGCTTTCTGAGCTGTGGTTTAGGAAATGGTTTCTCAGAAAAAGTGTTGCTTATCTTTGACGCAGCTGGATGCCAGGTTACTTACATTCATCCAGGTTCAGAAAGGTAATAAATGGGAATACACTAATTTGTGCATAAAGTGATAAATACTTCACAGAAACAGAAAAAATAGGAGCACAAGAAGGCCATTCAGCCCTTCGAGCCTGCTCCACCATTCATTGTGATCATGGCCGATCATCCAGTTCAATAGCCTAATCCCACCTTCCCCCCATATCCTTTGATCCCCTTCACCCCAAACGCTATATCTAACTCCTTGAAAATGT
Source organism: Prionace glauca (assembly GCA_037974335.1). Classification (NCBI taxonomy): domain Eukaryota; kingdom Metazoa; phylum Chordata; class Chondrichthyes; order Carcharhiniformes; family Carcharhinidae; genus Prionace; species Prionace glauca. Next base: position 7,206,805 of record CM075741.1, read on the forward strand.
GCAATGTTTTGGCTTCAACTTTCCACAATAGTGAATCCCACAGGATTACCATTCTCTAGGTGAAGAAATGTCTCCTTACCCCTGTCCTCAATAATCTACCCCATATCCTCAGACTGTGATCCCTGGTTCTGGACACCCCCACCATCGGGAATATCCTTCCTGAATCTATCCTGTCAAGTCTGTTAGAATTTTATCGGTTTCTATGAGATTTCCCCTCATTTTCCTGAACTCCAGCAAATACAATCCCAACTAACTCAATCTCTCCTCACACATCAGTCCCATTATCCCAAGAATCAGTTTGGTAAACCTTCACTGCACTTCCTCTGATGCAAGAATATCCTCAGATAAGGAGGCCAAAACTGCACACAATATTCCAGGTGTGGCCTCACCAGGACCCTGTATAACTGCAGCAGGTCATCCCTGCAAATCCTCTTGCTATGAAGGCCAATATACCTTTCTTACTGCCTGCTGCACCTGCACGCTCAGCTTCAGTGACTGGTGTATGAGGACACCAGGTCTCATTGCACATTTTCCTCTCCTAATTTATGGCCATTCAGATAATCTGCCTTCCTGTTTTTGCTACCAAAGTGGATAGTGCCACATTTATTCAATTTATACTGCATTGGCCCACTCTCTCAACTGGTCCAAATCACAATGAAGCATCTCTGCATCCTCCACAACAGTTCACCCTCCCACCCAGCTTTGTATCGTCTGTAACTTTTGAGACATTGTATTTAGTTCCCTCACCTAAATCATTAATATATGTTGTGAATAGCTGGGGTCTTTAGCACTGATCCCTGCGGTACCCATTAGTCACTGCCTGCCATTTGGAAAAAGACCTACTTTTTCCTACTCTTGGTTTCCTGTCTGACAACCAGTTTTGTATCCATCTCAATACAATACCCAAAATCCCACGTTAATCTCTTATGTGGGACTTTGTTGAAAGCCTTCTGGAAGTCCAAATAAACCATACACTGGATCCCCCCTTGTCAATTCTACTAGTTACCTCGAAGAATTCCAATAGATTTGTCAAGCGTGATTTCCCTTTCATAAATCCATATTGACTATGTCTGGTCCTGCCACAGTTTCCCAAGTGCTGTGCTGTAGAATCTTTGGTAACGGACTCTAGAATTATCCCCAGTACCGATGTCAGGCTAACTGGTCTATAATTCCCTGTTTTCTATCAACCTCCCTTTTTAAATAGTGGGGTTGCATTAACTACCCTTCAATCTGTAGGAACTGTTCCATTGAATCTTGGAAAATGACCACAACTGCATCCGCCATTGCATCCATCTTTCTAAGGCCAGTTCCTTAAGTACTCTGGAATATAGATTATCAGGCTGTGAGGATTTATCAGTCTTCAATCCCATCAGTTTCCACAACATCATTTCCCCACTGATATTGATTTCCTTCAGTTCCTCCTCTTACTAAACCTGGTGTTCCCCAACATTTCTGCTATCTTATCTGTGTCCCTCTTTATGAAGACAGTGTTATTCAGTTGGTCCCCATTATAAATCCCAGTGTTTCTGACTGTGAGGGACCTACATTTGTCTTCACTTTTTTTCTCCTCACATACCTATAGAAACCTAACAGTCAGCTTTTATGTTCCTGCAAGATTATCTCATACCCTATTTTCCCCTTCTTAATCAATCCCGTGGTTCTCCTTTGCTAAATTCTAAACAGTCTCAAATCCCAGTTTTTTTTCTGGCCAATTTGTCTGCCTTGTCCCTGGATCTAATATTCTCACTAATTTCCCCTGTAAGCCATGGTTTGGTCACCTTTCCTGTTTTGTTTTTGTGCCAGGCAGGAATAAACAATTGTTGCATTTCACTCCTGCACTCTTTGAATGTTTGCCTTTCCACTGTCAATCCATCAAAATCAACTTATGCCTCATATTATCACAGTCTCTTTCATTAAGAATCAAGAGTCTGGTCTCAGAATTAACTACATCACTCTCCATCTTGATGAAAAATTCTATCATGTTATGATCACTCATCTCCAAGGATCTCACACAACCAATTGCACTGTCTGTGTGGAGTTTGTATGTTCCCCCCATGTCTGTGTGGGTTTGCCCCGGGTGCTCCAGTTACCTTCCACACTCCAAAGATTTGCAGGTTAGATGGATTGGCCATGCTAAGTTACCCCTTAGTGCCTCAAAATGTGTAGGGTAGGGGGATTAGTGAGGTAAATATGTGAGGTTGCAAGGATAGAGTCTGGGTAGGATACTCTGTCAGAGAGTCGGTGCAGATACAATGGACTGAATGGCCTCCCTCTGCAATGTAGGAATCCTAATACCCAGTCCAGGATGTTCTCTAGTTGGATCCTCAATACAGTGGTCCAGAAAACCGTCCTTTATGGTATTGTGACGAATTTGATTTACCCAGTCTATATGCAGATTAAAGTCCCCTATAGGGGACTTAATCTGCGGCACGGTAGCACAGTGGTTAGCACTGCTGCTTCACAGCGCCAGGGTCCTGGGTTCAATTCCTGGCTTGGGTCCCTGTCTTTGTGGAGTTTGCACATTCTCCTCGTGTCTGTGTGGGTTTCCTCCCACAGTTCAAAGATGTGCGGGTTAGGTTGATTGGCCGTGCTAAAAAATTGCCCTTTAGTGTCCTGGGATGTGTAGGTTAGAGGGATTAATGGGTAAAATATGTAGGGATATGGGGGTAGGGCCTGGGTGGGATTGTGTTCGGTGCAGACTCGATGGGCCGAAGGGCCTCTTTCTGCACTGTAGGATTCTATAATTACCAATGTTCCTTTTCTGTGTCCGTCTCTTAACTTCCTGTTTAATGCCATTCCCAACATCGACACTACAGTTTGGGGGCTTATGTACAACATAGAACCATAGAACATTGCAGCACAGAAACAGGCCTTTTGGCCCTCCTTGTCTGTGCCAAACCATTTTTCTGTCTAGTCCCACTGACCTGCACCTGGACCATATCCCTCCACACCCCTCTCATCCACGTACCTGTCCAAGCTTTTCTTAAATGTTAAAAGTGAGCCCGCTTTCACCACTTCATCTGGCAGCTCATTCCGCACTCCCACCACTCGCTGTGTGAAGTACCCCCTGCCCAGTATTCCCTTTAAACTTTTCCCCCTTAACCCATGCCCTCTAGTTTTTATCTCCCCTAGCTTCAGTGGAAAAAGCCTGCTCTTCCACTAACATATTTTGCCTTAGTGTTTCTCAGCTCTGCCCATCGTCAGAGCTAATATCTTTCCTCACTATTGCATTAATTTCCTCTTTAACCAGTAATACAACCTCACCACCTTTTCCTTTTTGTCTGTCCTTCCTAAATACTGAATACTCCTGGAAGTTCAATTCCCATCCCTGGTCTCTCTGCAGCCACGTCTCTGTAATCCCAACTATATCATACCCATTTACATCTATTTGTGCAATTAAATCATCCACTTTATTGCGAATGCTCCATGCGTTAAGGCACAGAGCTTCATTGGCTTGTCTTTTTAACATTACTGTACTCGTTCTCACTAACATTAACTGTGGTTCTGTTTGATTCTGCCCCTTGATTTCTCTGCTTTTCACTTTTCTTACTCCACTTTCTGAATTTTGTCCTCACCCTTGATTCCCCCTCTGATTCCTAGCATAGGGTTCCCATTCCGCTGCCATATTAGTTTAAACCCTCCCCAAACACACTGGCAAATATTCCCCCTGGGACATCAGCCCTGGTTCTGCCCAAGGTGTAACCTGTCCAATTTGTATGGGTCCCAACTCCCCGAGGACCGCACCCAATGCCCCAGAAATCTGAAATCCTCCTGCCATCTCTTCAGCCACGTATTCATCGATTTATCCTGCTATTTCCACTCTGACTAGCCCGTGGCGTGTGTAGCTGTGTGGTGGGGGTGAGGGAGGAAGAATGAAGGCTAATAGTCCCATTTTACAAGTGCAGAAACGGCCTCTCTATTCAAGGTCGTGCGGTGTTTGTTCTGGATTAAATCATTTGCGATGGTGCAGTGGCACAATGGTTAGCACCGCTGCCTCACAGCGCCAGGGGCACGGGTTCAATCCCGGCCTCAGGTCACTGTCTGTGTGGAGTCTGCACATTCTCCCCGTGTCTGTGTGGGTTTCCTCCGGGTCCTCCAATTTTCTCCCAAAGGTGTGCAGGTTTGGTTGACTAGCTGGGTTAAATTGACTCTTAGTGTTGGGGGATTAGCAGGATAAATGTGTGGGGTTAGGGGAATGGGGCCAGGGTGGGGATTGTGGTCAGTGCAGACTCGATGGGCCGAACGGCCCCCCTCTGCACTGTAGGGATACTATGATGTGAAGAATTCTCGATCCACTCAGCAGCAGGTTTGAACTTGGGCCAAAGTTTCACATTTCCCATCGGTGAGTGTGGCAGAGTGTCCCGTGTGGATAATGAACTTGGGTAAAGCACATCCCCAGGGGGCACCGAGTGAACATGGAGGGGAGAGAGCGATGTCTCTGAAGGTTGTGCGCTGTCATCATCCTGTTATATAATTCCTTTCTGTTAAATCTTGCTTTGTCTCTTGGCAGTGCTGCTAGCTCTATCCACTACCTGTGAGCCATATCTGTGGTTAGCCTGAGATGTTTTCACCCTGTCTTGTCTCACTTATTCCAGTCAGTTGCTGTAATTGCTGCTTTATTTTCTCTCTCTTTTCCCTCTCCGTCTTTCTTGTCTCGATTAATCTTGCACCTCTCCCCCTTTCCTGTCTCTTCCAGGGCCATCCTATTAATAACCATCTCTTTAAGGTAGTCCTGTGATTATTTCCTTACCCTCTTTATATCGCTGCCGTGTAATGTTCATGCGAGTAGATGGCAGCCCCGAACAGGAGCGCGTTACAAGACAGTAAAACATCAAACAGTTAATGAGCCGCGAGCCCAAAGGTTGGCCATTCAGCCCCAGGATGTGTCACTGCCTTCAAACGCACTCCGGTGTGAGTTCATGTTTCCTCCGCTCTGATTAAGTTTGCTTTTGGACGCTGTGCCATGGTTAGTCACCCAGCATGTGTTGTTTGAGTTCTGTTATGTGCCGCATGAAACAGAGCTTTTTGTTTCCGAGGGAGGAAAAATAAAATGGAAAGGAGAGGGGAAATCTCCTGTGCTAAAAACCGGAACGGGAGAATCCGCCAGAACATTCCGGCTTGATCCCTGCTCCAGCAGAGTGGAGAGAGAGAGATTGAGATGGGGAACAGCATAAGATGAGAGGTTCTCCATGAAGGACAGGGGACTGATCAGGGCGGGAAGTGGGGAGAGGCCGTGCAGAGTGAAACGAGATAAGCGGTTATTGTCCTCCAATATGCTGGGGTGGGATTTTCCAGCCGCGCTTGCTCCAAGGCTGGAAAATCCTATCCGAGGTCAGCGGACCTCCGCTTGGTGCTGTCCCGCCCGCTACGATTCCAGGGGCAGGCGGGATGGGAAAATTCTGCCCAATGTCTTTCAAACACTGACAGTTGCTCACGGCTTTCGTTGTGTCTGGATTCCCTCTGGATAATATGGAGTTGGGGATTTTCCAATGAACCAAGATTAAGCCCGACATAGAATTACCCAGAGTTCATATCGCAGACATAAGCCATTCTGCCCCACTGATCCACACCGATATTAATGCTCCATACAACCCTCTCTGTCTAACTCTGTCTCTCCCACTTGAACTATCTTCCCCTTGAATATATCTACTCTGTTTACCTCAACCCACGTGTGGGGTAGCGAGTTCCACATTCTAAACCACTTGCTGGGTAAAAGGTTTCTCCCAAATTTCCTGTTGAATTTATTGGTCACACAGTAAGAAGTTTCACAACACCAGGTTAAAGTCCAACAGGTTTATTTGGTAGCAAAAGCCACTAGCTTTCAGAGCACTGCCCCTTCATCAGATAAGTGGGAGTTCTGTTCACAAACAGGGTATATAAAGACATAAACTCAATTTACAAAATAATGGTTGGGATGCGAGTCTTTATAGGTAATCAAGTCTTAAAGGCACAGACAATGTGAGTGGAGAGAGCATTAAGCACAGGTTAAAGAGATGTGTATTGTCTCCAGACAGTACAGTAAGTGAGATTTTGCAAACCCAGGCAAGTCGTGGGGGTTATAGATAGTGTGACATGAACCCAAGATCCCTGTTGAGACCGTCCTTATGTGTGCGGAACTTGGCTATCAGTCTCTGCTCAGCAACTCTGCGCTGTCGTGTGTTAGTCACCATCTTTAAGGCCTCACGTTTAGTGGAGCGGTATCTGCTGACCCTGTCTTTAATCTTAAAGATCTTGGTTCCACTTGACCTTCTCCTTTCAGAAGTAAAGAATCCCAGACTGCTCGATCCATTTTGACAGTAATAACCTGCAAAGCCCCCCCCCCCCCCGCCCCCCCAACACCACAAACTACACAACAGTTTGTATTATTTTGATTTGATTTGAATTTTTTATTGTCACATGTATTAGTATACAGTGAAAAGTATTGTTATTTGCATGCTACACAAAGCATACTGTTCATAGAGAAGGAGAAGAGAGAATGCAGAATGTAGTGTCATGATCAAAGCTAGGATGCAGAGAAAGAGCAACTTCGTAAAAGGTAGGTCCATTCAAAAGTCTGACGGCAATAGAGAAGAAGCTGTTCTTGAGTTGACTGGTACATGACCTCAGACTTTTTCCCAATGGAAGAAGGTGGAAGAGAGAATGTCCTGGGTGCGGGGGGTCCTTGATCATTCTGGCTGCTTTACTGAGGCAGCGGGAAGTGTGACAGTCAGTGGGTGGGAGGCTGGTTTGCGTTTGGACTGGGCTAAATTCACAACCCTTTGTAGCTTTTTATCACGGTTGCTTTAAGAGTGGATGCAACAAGATTTAGTGAATAACAGAGCAATAGCGGACGTTGCAGAGAAGGCCGTGTTTGACTGTCTAGAAATTTGGATGAAATTGCAGAGTGTATAAACATGGGGAGGGTGATGGACGCTCTGTGATTGCTTCATCAGCGGCTTAATGACTAACCATGTCGGAGCTTGTTGAAGAAAAGCGGCAGTAAAAGGAACACAGCTTCGAGACGACTCGGGGGCAGAATGTGGTGTAAAACCCTTTGTTGTTATGGGTTGCGGGGGCACTGCGAATAGATTGCATTGCTCCGGCTTCTGTTCAGCATTAATTGGGAAAAACAAGAAATGACATTGCATATTTACCGTGTCTGCTCACATCCTCAGCACCCACGGAGCAATGCAGCCCTTAAATTGCTTCTGACATGTCATTAGTTCCGTTCAGTGGGCAATCATGGCAGCCAATTACATTGCGGTCCAGCTCCACAACGAGCAGAGCAGCAGTTAAAGAGCTTTCCAGCTGAGGGGTGAGCGTTGACAAGTACAGCAGCGCGCCCGCTCTCCGAACACAGTGACTGGGACCCTCCTCACTCACAACAGGCAAACAGGGTTGACGTAAGCATCTTTCCCGCATGCCACATGTGTGTCAATGTGACAGCAGCAACTTCCATTTACATAAACCCTTTTAACCTTCAGAAATGTCCCAGAGCGGTTCACAGGAGTGATTATGAAACAGAATCTGACAGCCAGCCAGATTTGGGAGCTCTTTGAACAGGAGAGCAAGCAGAGTAAACAAGTTGGGTTTTCCGAAGGAGAGAAAGAGGCAGGGGGGGAGGTTCAGGGAGGGAATTCCGGAGCTGATGATCTGGGGAGGCAATGGCCTGGTGGCATTGTCGACAGACTATTAACCCAGAAACTCAGCTGAGGACCCGGGTTCGAATCCCGTCCACGGCAGATAGTGGAATTTGAACTCAATTTTTAAAAAATCTGGAATTAAGAATCTACTAATGACCATGAAACCATGAAGACAATTGTCAGGAAAACCCATCTGGTTCACTAATGTCACTTTAGGGAAGGAAATCTGCTGTCCTTACCTGGTCTGGTCTACATGTGACTCCAGAGCCACAACAATGTGGTTGACTGTCAACTGCCCTCTGATAATTAGGGTTGGGTAATAAATGTTGGCCAGCAGTGATGCCCATGTCCCATGAATGAATATTTTTTTTAAAGGCAGTTGAATCCGCAGCTGCTCATGGCTGAACATAGAAACTCAAAGCAGGAGTAGGCCATTCAGCCCTTTCATTCTGATCATGGCTGATCATTGAATTCAATATCCTGACCCTCCTTTCCCCCATATCCCTTCATCCCTTTAGCTCCGAGAGCCACATCTAATTTCATCTTGAAATCACACAACGTTTTGGCCTCAACTACTTTCTGTGAGAGTGAATTCCATCACTCTCTGGGTGAAGAAATTTCTCCTCACTTCAGTTCTAAAAGGTTTACCCCTTATCCTCAAACTATGACCCCCTTGCTCTGGACTCCCCCAAACTTGGGAACAATTAACATTGGGAGGCCGGAGATGCGGAGATTGGACGAGCGCATTCCTAAACACTGTGCTAAAGGGCCAAATAAAAGTGGGGCTTAAACCTTGAACCTTCAGATACAGAGGCAAGAATAATACCACCTGAACGAGACTGAGGGCAGTAGGAGTTCCTTGGCCCTCCCCCAGGCTAGAGTTAGGCTTTGGATTCTGTTTATTGAGTGGAGCAGCTATTGATCTGCAGTGATCAGCTCTCCTGCACAGTTGAAGGCTATTTTTATTCAATAAGCAGAAATTCGCAGTCATTGCTGGCCAGTCAAATGGACAGCAGTTCCTTGTGAGCCCACCCTGTTCTGTACGCATGGAATTTAAAAAAATTATAAAGATTCACCATAACCTCCTTGCTAGTGTAGCCTGTGTCGATTTTTAAAATCCAAGTCTTATTTGCATTTTATTAAACCATTTTCTTAAAATATCCTCTGATTTGTGCACACACACCCCAGGTTAAAGATAAAGTTTATTTATTAGTCACAAGTAGGCTTATATTAACACTGCAATGAAGTTACTGTGAAAATTCCCTAGTCGCCACACCCTGGCACCTGTTCGGGTACACTGAGGGAGAATTTAGCACGGCCAATGCCACTAATCTGCAGGTCTTTCGGACAGTGGGAGGAAACTGGAGCATCTGGAGGAAACCCATGTAGACACGGGGAGAATGTGCAAACTACGCACTGACAGCAACCCGAGCTGGGAATCGAACCCAGGTCATTGGTGCTGTGAGGCCATGGAAGGTGGTCTCTCTGTTCCTGCAGCCCCTTTACAATTGAACCCTTTTGTTTTATATTGCCTCTCTTGTGTTCTTCCCACTTCACACTCTCCGCATTATATTCCTGGCATTTTCCGTGAAATGTTTTCCTGGGAACATGAGTTCCATCCCCTGTCCCTGGGGATGATTGTGTTCTGTAATCAGCAGCACTCTGCAACTTGAATCATTGGCCAGAATCTTGCATTCTACCCCCAACCCCAGGGTGGCGTGGGTTTCCTCCGGGTGCTCCGGTTTCCTCCCACACTGCAAAGATATTCAGGGTAGGTGGATTGGCCATGCTAAATTGTCCCTGAATGTCAGGGGGATTAGCAGGGTAAATATATGGGGTTATGGGGATAGGGCCTGGGTAGGATTGTGGTCGGTGCAGACTCGATGAGCCATTACTCAAACCAGCCATCCATCCATTGACTCTGTCTAAACTTCCCACTGCCTTGGCAAAGCAGCCAGTATAATTAAGGACCCCACGCACCCCAGACATTCTCTCTTCCACCTTCTTCCGTCGGGAAAAAGATACAAAAGTCTGAGGTCACGTACCAACCGACTCAAGAACAGTTTCTTCCCTGCTGCTGTCAGACTTTTGAATGGACTTACCTTGCATTAAATTGATCTTTCTCTACACCCTAGCTATGACTGTAATACTCCATTCTGCAGTCTCTCCTTTCCTTCTCTATAAACAGTATGTTTTGTCTGTATTGAACGCAAGAAATGATACTTTTCACTGTTTACTAATACGTGATAATAATAAGTCAAATCAAATGGCCTCCTTTTGCGCTGTAGATTCTATGAGGCGGGATTCTCTCCGGGATCCTGTCCGGGATCATCTCCAGGATCAGGCTGTAATATATTTGAAGCCATAATAAATGGTCACCAGCAGGTGGCAGCACAGGAGTGCAGGATTCAACCTGTAGAGCAAGAGCTCAGGATTGGTGTGCAACGATGTGAGTACAGGCACACTGTGGGCACTGAGACACAGAGTACAGTCACACTGTGGGCACTGAGACACACTGAGCACAGTCACACTGTGAGCACTGAGACACACTGAGCACAGTCACACTGCGGGCACTGAGACACACTGAGCACAGTCACACTGTGAGCACCGAGACACACTGAGTACAGTCACACTGCGGGCACTGAGGCACACTGAGCACAGTCACACTGTGGGCACTGAGACACACTGAGCACAGTCACACTGTGAGCACTGGGACACACTGAGCACAGTCACACTGTGGGCACCGAGACACACTGAGTACAGTCACACTGCGGGCACTGAGGCACACTGAGCACAGTCACACTGTGGGCACTGAGACACACTGAGCACAGTCACACTGTGAGCACCGAGACACACTGAGCACAGTCACACTGTGAGCACCGAGACACACTGAGCACAGTCACACTGCGGGCACTGAGACACACTGAGCACAGTCACACTGTGGGCACTGAGACACACTGAGTACAGTCACACTGTGGGCACTGAGACACACTGAGCACAGTCACACTGTGGGCACTGAGACACACTGAGTACAGTCACACAGTGAGCACTGAGACACACTGAGCACAGTCACACTGTGGGCACTGAGACACACTGAGCACAGTCACACTGTGGGCACTGAGACAGACAGCACAGTCACACAGTGGGAACGGAGACACACGGTACAATCACACTGTGGGCACTGAGACACACTGAGTACAGTCACACTGAGCACTGAGACACACTGAGCACAGGCACACTGCGGGCACTGAGACACAGAGTACAGTCAAACTGTAGGCACCGAGACACACAGTACAGTCACACTGTGGGCACCAAGACACACTGAGTACAGTCACACTGTGGGCACTGAGACACACTGAGCACAGTCACACAGTGGGAACGGAGACACACAGTACAGTCACACTGTGAGCACTGAGACACACAGTACAGTCACACGGTGAGCACTGGGACACACTGAGTACAGTCACACTGCGGGCACTGAGACACACAGTACAGTCACACTGTGGCCACTGAGACACACTGAGTACAGTCACACTGCGGGCACTGAGATACATAGTACAGTCACACTGTGGGCGCTGAGACACAGAGTACAGTCACACTGGGCACTGAGACATACTGAGTACAGTCACACTGTGGGCACTGAGACACACAGAGTACAGTCACACTGGGCACTGAGACATACTGAGTACAGTCACACTGTGGGCACTGAGACACACAGAGTACAGTCACACTGCGGGCACTGAGATACATAGTACAGTCACACTGTGGGCACTGAGATACATAGTACAGTCACACTGTGGGCGCTGAGACACAGAGTACAGTCACACTGGGCACTGAGACACACAGAGTACAGTCACACTGTGGGCACTGAGACACACTGAGCATGCTCACACTGCCATTCTGTGGACAGTCTCACACAAACACTAGAACATGCTTGTACTGAAGTAGTGAGTTCAGAATACGCATTCATTCTTACCTGACCCACTGGCACAGCGAGTCAGCGCAGTGCAAATTAAAATATTGTTTGCACTGAATGAAAGTTATTAAATGTAATCTCTGGGGACAAAGCTCATTTGCTGTTCCTCCACTTGCATCAATCCTCAGTACCGTATTCCCCCACACCAACTCCCGCAGCCCCTGGAAAGAGCAGAGGGTTAGGGGTCAAAGCAGCCAGGATCCTCACCCCAAACAGCGTGGTAACGATTAAAGTCCAGGTTCCCTCAGGCCCAGTAGTCACATGGGGAGATACCAGTGAATCTGCTGTTAAAATGTCTGCAGAGAGGCCTGTGGTAAAGGCCACTACATAGAGTCATAGAACTTTACAGCATGGAAACAGGCCCTTTGACCCAACTTATCCATGACACCCTTATTTTTTGTTAAAACCCCTAAACTAATCCAAATTGCCCGCATTTGGCCCATATCCCCTTATACCCGTCGTAGCCATGTAACTATCTAAATGCTTTTTAAAAGATAAAATTGTACCCGCCTCACACTACGACCTCTGGCAGGTTGTTCCAGACACTCACCATGCTCTGTGTGAACAAAATTGCCCCTCTGGACACTTTTGTCTCTCTCCCCTCTCACCTTAAACCCATGCCCTCTAGTTTTAGACTCCCCTACCTTTGGGAAAAGTTATTGACTATCCACCTTGTCTATGCCCCTCATTAATTTATAGATCTTTTCTAGACATAATGGTCCATCTAGTAATAAAACAACATGATTACTGGATTTGGGAATCGGTGTGTGGGTGGGCGGCAGAATGGAATCCGGCAGAGATCTTCCCGGCTCTCTCCACATAACGCGAAAGACTCAACAGGAAACAATCTGCAAAGGAGTTCAGTGCGTCTAACCAGATACATATTTTAATGTAATATGGGTGAGAAATCTCTCAGAAGACAGGTCAGAATGGAAGGTATAACTTACTTTTGCATTATCTAAATTACACTTCACAAAATATCAGGCATCACTCACTTGGGGAATAAAAATTTGCCAAGTAAACTCAATAATTAGTGTCAACCCTTCAAGCTAACGTAACATACAAGACTTCTGGGATGTTGTGAGAAATAACTGCACACTTCAGAATGACTTTTGATGAGAGACTCCAGTCTAATCGCTTATAGAAGACACAGCATCAGTATAGACAACGCGATGCAGTAATGTTCTCTCTTTAACCAGTTTTTTTTAAATTTCTCTCCTGGTTATAAATATCTTTTGTTTAGAAAGGTGCATGATGCCAGGCTTCCAGCAGGAGATCTGTGTGCAGTCAGTGCAGGTCAGAGGTAGGATACAATAATAATCCCTGGAGTTAGCTTTATTTCACAAAATAAAGTAAAGCAAAAACCACAGGTGTGAACACAAACCGGTCCCAACCAGGACAATACAACAATGGACCCACTCAGGGGCCTGCTTTATACAGGGCTCGGTATATGAACTTTCCCTGGTAAGGTTATTTTTTTAATTCATTTGTAGGATACATATATTGCTGGCTGGCCAGTATTTATTGCCCACCTCTAGTTGCCCTTATTCAGAGGGCAGTTGAGAGTCAACCACATTGCCGTGGCTGTGGAGTCACAAGTAGGTCAGATCAGGTGAGGACAGTAGATTTCCTTCCTAAAAGGACATTGGTGAACCAGATGGGCTTTTCCAACAATGGTTCCATGGCCATCAGTCAATCCTTAATTCCAGACATTTTTTATTGAATTTAAATTCCACCATCTGGTGTGGTGGGATTCGAACCCGGGTCAACACTCCAGAACATTAGTTTAGTTCCTGGGTCAATAGTCTAGCGATAATGCCACTAGGCCATCGCCTCACCAGGAAGTTTATATTCTATAAGTCCGACAGGGAGGTCAGTGAGGGACTCCCCATGCCAGTCCTGGGGGCGGTCACAGATACAATCTCCACCCTGGCCCCAGGACACCCAGATATCCAAATGTCAGTGAGTCCGGGTGAGGTTCCTGATTCATAGACGGGGCTGGTGAAAAGAAGCAGGCTGCAGATTGTCCCTCAAAGGGTAGGCATTTCTTGCCCTGAAGTAGTTTGCCTTGCAGTTACAGACAGGGATCTCAAAATAATTATTGTCATTCCGCGCCGGAGTTTTGTGAATTCCCACCGCTCCAGCGAGCTTGTTGAATTGAGAAGAGACGCTCACAGTCAACTTCTCAAAAAAATCCCAAATATCTCCAATGCTGTACCACGGGCTTTGTTTAACCCCTTGTGAGCAGGGGACTGACTGGTTGGGGGTGGGGTAGGTGGGGGGAGAGGGGTGGGTAATCATTTGTCCGGAAAGGGTGCAGGAATTGAGCTAACGTCACTATTTTAAAAGTGGCAAAAAAGTACAAATAAGCTGGAGACATTAAAGGTGATGAGACACAGTGGTTAGCACTACTGCCTCATAGCACCAGTGACCTGGGTTCCATTCCCGGCTTGGGTCGCTGCCTGTGCGGAGTTGGCACACTCTCCTCTGATTGATCTAGTTCCCTTCCACAGACCAAAGATGTGCAGGTTAGGTGGATTGGCCGTGCTAATTGCCCCTCAGTGTCTCAGCACGTGTAGGTTAAGGGGATTAACTATTGTAAATGTATGGAGTTACAGGGATAGGACAAGGGCCTTTGTATGATTCCCTTTTGGAGAGTTGGTGCAGACCTAACGTCAAGGGTCTGTTTGATACTCCACTGCAGCACTGAGAGAGTGCTACACTGTCGCGGAACTGTCTGATAATACACTGCAGTACTGGGAGAGTGCTACACTGTCGCGGAACTGTCTGATAATACACTGCAGTACTGGGAGAGTGCTATACTGTCGCAGAACTGTCTGATAATACACTGCAGTACTGACAGAGTGCTACACTGTCGTGGAATTGTCTGATAATACACTGCAGTACCGAGAGAGTGCTACACTATTGAGAAACTGACTGACATTATACTGCAGCACCAAGAGAGTGTTACACTGTCGAGGAACTGTCTGATATTACACTGCAATACTGAGAGAGTGCTACACTGTCGAGGAACTGTCTGATATTACACTGCAGTACCGAGAGAGTGCTACACTATTGAGAAACTGACTGACATTATACTGCAGTACCAAGAGAGTGTTACACTGTCGAGGAACTGTCTGATATTACACTGCAATACTGAGAGAGTGCTACACTGTCGAGAAACTGACTGATATTACACTGCAGTACTGAGAGAGTGCTACACTGTCGAGAAACTGACTGATATTACACTGCAGTACTGAGAGAGTGCTACACTGTCGAGGAACTGACTGATATTACACTGCAGTACCGAGAGAGTGCTACATGTCGAGGAACTGTCTGATATTATACTGCAGTACTGAGAGAGTGCTACACTGTCGAGGAACTGTCTGATATTACACTGCAGTACTGAGAGAGTGCTACACTGTCGAGGAACTGTATGATAATACACTGCAGTACTGAGAGAGTGCTACACTGTCGAGGAACTGTCTGATAATACACTGCAGTACTGAGAGAGTGCTACACTGTCGAGGAACTGTCTGATATTACACTGCAGTACTGAGAGAGTGCTACACTGTCGAGGAACTGTCTGATATTACACTGCAGTACTGAGAGAGTGCTACACTGTCGAGGAACTGTCTGACATTATACTGCAGTACTGAGAGAGTGCTACACTGTCGAGGAACTGTCTGATATTACACTGCAGTACTGAGAGAGTGCTACACTGTCGAGGAACTGTCTGATATTACTCTGCAGTACCAAGAGAGTGCTACATGTCGAGGAACTGTCTGATAATACACTGCAGTACTGAGAGAGTGCTACACTGTCGAGGAACTGTTTGATATTACACTCCTGCAATAAGACTGCTACATTGTTATGGAACAATCGGACATAACACTGCAGTACTGAGACAGTGCTACACTGTCAGGGAACTGCCTGACAGTACACTGCAGTATTGAGAGAGTGCTATATGGTAAAGGTGTGGACTTTCAGGTCTGCCCTTGCCGGTGAATATAAGAGATGGTATGGTATCTTTTGAACAAAAAACTGGCTTGTTCTACCCAGTGTGCTGGCCAATTTTTATCCCTCACCTAACATCACTGACAGACAGCAGAATTTCTGGTCATTATCTTATTGCTGTCTATGTCCCTTAAATGCTGCTATTGTACCTGCTCCCCTGGGTAATGCCTTCCAGACATTCACCACCCATTTGTAAAAAACTTACCTCGCACATCTCCTCTAAACTTTTCCTGCTCTCCATCCTGTTCAAACCAGAAATTCCGAGGTATATTGTGACGTTAGACTGGACCCTAACTTTTTTGTTTAATTTTGACACTAGGGTGAGCTCCAGGTACAATTCAACTGACCCACTAGAGAGATTTTATCAAAACAAACTTTATTTAGGAACACAGTTAGAATATAATTGTAAAAAAGTATGACTTTTATATATTTGAATACTTAAACATGACAACTGTCTGTATGGAGTTTGCATTTTCTCTCCATGTCTGCATGGGTTTTCTCCGGATGCTCCGGTTTCCTGCCACAGTCCAAAGATGTGCGGGTTAGGTTGATTGGCCATGATAAATTGTCCCTTAGTGTCAGGGGGAACTAGCTGGGATAAATACATGAGGTTATGGGGATAGGATCTGGGTGGGATAGTGATCAGTGGGCCAAATGGCCTCCTCTTGCACTATAAGGTTCTATGATTACATTATAATTTTTAACAGCTAGCTACCTCTATAGTTCCAAATATAAGCGGTACCCCTTAAACATTAATCCCTTCCTCAGCACCAGTTAGCACCAAAACCAATATGCTCACATGAATGCTAGATTTCCAACTTTTTAACATCTCTGGACAAAGATCCGGACAGCAGTTTCCAGAGAAGGATAAAACTTCAAACTTCAGATAAATAAACCTAGTCTCTGGCAGGTCCCAGTCTCCACACTTAAGTTTCAATTCATTTATTAATATCATATTAACACTGCAATGAAGTTACTGTATAACTTCCCCTAGTTGCTACAGTCTGGCACCTGTTCAGGTACACTGAGAAAAAGAGCTACCTCTCTCTGCAGCCCCCTAGCAACAACTAAACTGGAATTCTCTGTGTAAGCCTTGTTCTACCCAGTCACATGACCTTACTTGCCAATCAACCTAATCAAACCCTACTCTGCAAAGCCCCGGGGAAATCTCAAAAGTAATAACCCTGCATTAGTCCAGATTAAAACACACATTGTAGCAATTAAGATCCATTTGGCTGCTGCAGTAACAATAACAATACAAGATATTGGTCACCAATAGCAACTAAGTCTGATCCTGCACAAGAAACATGACTATAATACATGAAGGTCCAGTGTCGTCACAGTATCTCTTCAGTGACTCCAACTCCCAAGCGAATGGATCCTGGGATGTAAAACCTCATTTATATGGATAGATTGTAGAAGCTGGGATCGATTCTGTCTGGAGAAGAGAAGCTTCAGAGGAAATTTGAATGAGGTGTTCAAAATTTTTGAACAGAAGAATTTGGACAGAATGAATGAGGGGAAAACTGTTCCCATTGGTGGAAGCAGTGAGAATGATAAGGCACCATTTCAGTTAATTGGCTGAAAAAAAGAGCAACAAAGGCAACAGGAGAAATATTTTTATTCAGTGAGTGGTTAGTATCTGGAATGTAGGTGTGGTGGAGATAGCTTCAATCAAAGCATTTGAGAGGGAGTTGGATTATTTTCTGAAGAATATGTCGGATTACACAGAAACATAGAAGGTAGGAGCAGGAAGAGGCCATTCGGTTCTTCGAGCCTGCTGCACCATTCATAGAACATAGAACATTACAGCACAAACAGGCCCTTCGGCCCTCGAGTTGCGCCGATCGCATCAACCCCGATTCATCATGATCATGGCTGATTGTCCAACTCAATAGCCTAATCTTGCTTTCTCCCCATAACCTTTGATCCCATTCGCCCCGATGCTATATCCAGCCACCTCTTGAATACATTCAGTGTTTTGGCGTCAACTACTTCCTGTGATAATGAATTCCACAGGTTCATCACTCTTTGGATGAAGAAATGTCTCCTCACCTTCATCCTAAATGGTCTACCTCGAATCCTCAGACTTTGACCACTGGTTCAGGGGAAGGTGGGGAAATGACACTCATTCAAAGAGCTGTGCTGTAGGAATTGTGTGCTTGTGTGCATGTGAGTGTTTAGTGAGGGAAGGATCAGGCTTGGTGGTGCTCTCTATGACCTGCTGTAGCCTGTTGACACTCACATGAGCAAGTTACTGGAGGGCCTTCTGCTGAGCATGTAGTCATACCTGGTCAGGGTAGTGTTTTCATGAGAGGAAGCTGCAAATGGAAGGAAATAAATCCATAGAACTTGCCCATATCAGACCCAGTAATAATGGTGCACTGGATTTAGTTAATAATGTAGAGAGTCAGTCCAGAGGTGAAAGGCGTACATCTCACTAGCCTTTAGTCAACTGGCTGTGCACGTCATCAGAACCCATGACTGGACACACTCCAGAATGAGGGCCAAGGCTGGAACTCGCTAACGCTGAAGCCAAGTTCATTTTGTTTTCCTTTAAATCCCCCCCAGAAAGCCAAGCTTGGCCCTGCCGGAAAGAAGGTGATTGAGAAGAAACCGAGTTCGCCGACAAACAACTTGGACCACGTGCACCTGGAGGACTTTAACTTCCTCATGGTGTTGGGCAAAGGGAGTTTTGGAAAGGTTTGTACGCTGGTGCAGAGCGAACCACTTTAAACGATTGGTCCGGATGTTACGGCAGTTTGAGCTGTGGAATTGTTAGCGTTTACTGTCATTGCTTCTTTGAAACTCACAGCAATGTCTGGAGTCAATGTGTGCGGTTATCAGTGACCCCTCATTCATACACACAGGTTGTGATATTGAACATTCCTCTGACTGTAACGAATAGAAATGACCGAGCTGCTGAGCACTCCCCCATCTGGCCCTATTGGAGGCACGGTGGCACAGTGGTTAGCACTGCTGCCTCACAGCGCCACGAACCCGGGTTCAGTTCCCAGCTTGGGTTGCTGTCTGTGTGGAGTCTGCACATTCTCCCCGTGTCTGCGTGGGTTTCCTTGCAGACACGAGGAAACGTGTCTGGTTAGGAACATTGGCCATGCTAAATTCTCCCTCAGTGTACCCAAACAGGCCCCGGAATGTGGCAACTAGGGGATTTTCGCAGTAACTTCATTGCAGTGTTAATGTAAGCCTACTTGTGACACTAATAAATAAACTTTTTAGTTCCAGTGTAAAAACCCCTCAAAAAAGTTGCACCTTTTTGAATGTGGTTTTTACTGAGATTTTGAGCAAATTGGGCAGGATTTTCCAGCCAGGCTCACCCTGAGTTCAGGGGATTACATCCGAGGTCAACAGACCTTTACATGGTCTGTGACCTGCCCGCTACAGTTCCCGTGGGGGGTGGGATGGTAAAATTACGCCCCCCTCCCCCCCACCACCCCCGGGTGGTCAGATGTCTCACAAGCAGTGACATTTTGCTCTTAACAAGAGTTTATCTAAAAGAAATAGCACCTTAAATATGAAGGCAAATTCCTGCAGATGCTGGAATCTGAAACCCAAGGAGAAAATGCTGGGAAATCTGAGCAGGTCTGGCAGCGCGTGAAGGGAGAGAAAAGAGCTGACATTTCGAGTCCAGGTGACCCTTTGTCAAAGCAAAAAGGCACAGAAAGTGGGAGATATTTATACTGGGGGTGGGGGGAATGAAAGATGAGTCAGAGCCACAAAACCAAGGGGAAAGGCTGCTAATGGCAGCCCATAGAGAGAATAAACATAAGAACATAAGAAATAGGAGCAGGAGTAGGCCATCTGGCCCTTCGAGCCTGCCCCGCCATTCAATAAGATCATGGCTGATCTGTCGTGACTCAGCTCCACCTTCCCGCCCTCTCCCCATAACCCTTAATCCCTTCTCTTATCAAAAACCCATCAACCCGTTTCTTAAAAATATTTAGCGAGGCAGCCTCCACCACTTCAACGGGCAGAGAATTCCAGAGATTCACCACCCTTTGAGTGAAGAAGTTCCTCCTCAACTCTGTTCTAAACCGCCCCCCCTTTATCTTGAGGCTGTGCCCCCTAGTCCTACTGTCTTTTTTGAGCAGGAACAGTCTCTCCACCTCGATCCTATCCATCCCATTCATCATCTTATACGTCTCAATGAGATCTCCCCTCATTCTTCTAAACTCTAACGAGTACAAGCCTAGTTTATTCAGCCTCTCCTCATAGCTCAACCCCCTCAACTCCGGTATCAGCCGAGTAAACCTCCTCTGCACTCCCTCCAAAGGGTGTGAAAGGCCAAAAGGCAGAATAGAAGGCGTGAATGGCAACAGAAATATGGCAGTATTGTTTTGAGAAGGTTTCATGTGCATTTTTGTGTGTGCCTGTTGCACTGAGCTTCCTCTATTATTCTTGCACAGCTCTTTATTAATATTGACTGCTTCCCTTCCACAGGTTATGCTATCAGAAAGGAAAGGAACCAACGAGCTGTACGCCATCAAGATCTTGAAGAAAGACGTTGTCATTCAGGACGATGATGTGGAATGTACCATGATTGAGAAGAGGGTTTTGGCACTGATGGAGAAGCCCCACTTCCTCACACAGCTGCATTCCTGCTTTCAAACCTCAGTGAGTGTCTGCTCTGAGAACACAGAGAGAGAGGTCGCGCAAACTGCTCATCTGCTGTTTAATTGCTTCACTTCTGCGCCTGAGGTTGAACAATTTTCAGCTTAGAGGGAAGTTCACTGTTAAATGGGTAAGGGTGTGTTTTAATGAGTTGAATAGAAAATAGCAGCATCCTTTCAAATGGGCAAGGTCTTTGGTTTCGTTTTCTTATTGAATGGTGGGGCAGATGTGATGGGCTGAATGGCCTTCTTCTGCTCTGAAGTCTTAATGACGAGTAAATCTGGCTGCGTAAAGGTGTGTCTGTCCAGCGTTTTTACCTGCTGGATGTTGGCTCAACTGTGAATCTGTGCTGGTACTCGGTATTAAACTGGGTACAGTACTGTGCTGGGCTCCACCCAGCAATGATATGGAGATGCCGGCGTTGGACCAGGGTAAGAAGTCTCACAACACCAGGTTAAAGTCCAACAGGTTTATTTGGAATCACGAGCATTCGGAACGCTGTTCCTTCCTCAGGTGGTGGCGGACTTTAATCTGGCGTTGTGAGACTTCTTACTGTGCCCTCCCAGTAAAAACACATTCCTTCCAGCTCTAAGCCTTCCCTTTGCCAAGACATTTGAGGATAGTTTCTTCACTTGCAGGCCACTAATGTTTCTGTCCATTTGTGGGAAGTGAGTGTGGTTGGCTAGGCAACATTTATTCCCCATCCCTAATCGCTGGAAAAGATTGTGTTGGATTTAATGTTCAATAATTTACTGACAACTGGTTCTTAATCTAAAAGTTTTTTGTTATACACAAGGGGTCTCGTGAACTTTGTTTTATTAGATTTGATTTGTTGTTGGAAGTAAAACCCAAATACATCAATGTGGTGAGACTAGCCATAGAGTCATAGAGGTTTACAGCATGGAAACAGGCCCTTCAGCCCAACTTGGCCATGCTGCCCTTTTCTTTAACCACTAAGATAATCCCAATTGCCCATGTTTGGCCCATATCCCACTATACCCATTGTACCCATGTAACTATCTAAATGCTTTTTAAAAGCCAAAATTGTACCCGCCTCTACTACTGCCTCTGGCAGCTTGTTCCAGACACTCACCACCCTCTGTGTGAAACAATTGCTCCTCTGGACACTTTTGTATCTCTCCCCTCTCACCTTAAACCTATGCCCTCTAGTTTTAGACTCTCCTGTCTTTGGAAAACGATGTTGATTATCTATGCCCCTCATTATTTTATAGACCTCTATAAGATCGCCCCTCAGCCTCCTACGCTCCTGGGGAAAAAGTCCCAGTCTATCCAGCTTTTACAGGTTGTTAAGAACATTGCTGATCTTGAATGCTGGGGGATTCCAAAACTCAAAAGGAATTTTGGAATGCTTGCTCGCAACTGTGCAACTTGTGAGGAGAAATGTGAAGACCAGCAAAGGATGTCCCAGACTCTTGGGTGATGATTTAAAAAAATACATTTATTAAACAGTAAAACACACAATAATCTCAACTAAAAATACACTTAACTACATTAATGGCTATCCACAATGTCTTTAAATTTTCCCCGTTTCCAAACCCTTCTACATTCCTAACCTCAGAGCTATCTCTCCGCAAACCTCAGAGCTATCTCTCCCATGGTCTTTAGAACTATAAGCAAAATTCAGCAACTGCTACCACACCAGACACCAATATCTTTCGGTTTAGGATGGAGACAGTTGGCTTCTTAAACAGGTTTCCTTCAGACAGTTTGTTGGAAGTGGGCTTAGCTTCTTGTTGCATGAGCTGCAATAGCAAACAGTTCCCTTACATAGGGTGGCACAGTGGTTAGCACTGCTACTGCACAGGACAAGGGACCTGGGTTCGATTCCCAGCCTCGATCACTGTCTGTGTGGAGTTTGCACGTCCACTCCATGTCTCATGGGTTTCCTCCAGTTTCCTCCCCCAGTCCAAAAATGATAAGAGTCCTACACTGCATAACGAGGCCATTCTGCCCATCGAGGCTGCACTGACCACAATCCCACCCATGCCCTATCCCCATGGGCAACACGGTAGCACGGTGGTTAGCACTGCTGCTTCACAGCTCCAGGGTCCTGGGTTCGATTCCCGGCTCAGGTCACTGTCTGTGTGGAGTTTGCACGTTCTCCTCGTGTCTGCGTGGGTTTCCTCCGGGTGCTCCGGTTTCCTCCCACCGTCCAAAGATGTGCAGGTTAGGTGGATTGGCCATTGTGTCAAGGGGACTAGCAAGGGTAAATGTGCAGTGTTATGGGGATAGCGACTGGGTTAGGTTGACTGGCCATGCTAAGAAATTGCCCCTTAGTGCCCAGGGATGTGTAGGTTAGAGGGATTAGTGGGCATAACATGTAGGGATATGGAGTAGGGCCTAGGTGGGATTGTGTTTGGTGCAGACTCGATGGGCCAAAGGGCCTCTTTCTGTACTGTAGGGTTCTATGATAACCCCATACGTTTACCCTAGCTCGTCCCCCTGGTACCCAGGGTCAATTTAGCATGGCCAATCCACATGAGTGTTAGGTGGATTGGCTATGCTAAATTTACTGTTCGTGTCAGGAGAATTAGCCGGATAAATAGGTGCGGTTACGGTGACAGAGTCTGGGTGGGATTCTGGTCAGTGCAGGCTCAATGGGCCAAATGGCCTTCTTGTGCACTGTCAGGATTCTATGATTCTGTGAGAGGCTGACCTTGCCTCTAATGCACTGTCTTCGCTTTTGATCTTCCTTATTTGAACTAACCTTCTTAGAAATCACTTTTAATTACCTTTATTACAGAGTCTCGCCTTTGATGTAAAATCCACCCCCGTCTCTCATGGTTACCAACCTGCCTCCCCGAATAATCAGTAGATCAAAGCCCGACATCCATCAGTGCAGCCAATCCACCGTTTCTCTTTAAAAAATTTCTTGTTTTTTCTTTAAACATATAACCACCGGGACACATTCCCAATCGGGCAGCACGGTGGCACGGTGGTTAGCACTGCTGCCTCACAGCACCAGGAACCCAAGTTCGATTCCCGGCCTCAGGTCATTGTCTGTGTGGAGTTTGCACATTCTCCCCGTGTCTGCGTGGGTTTCCTCCGGGTGTTCTGGTTTCCTCCCACAGTCCAAAGATGTGCGGGTTAGGTGGGTTGGCCATTGTGTCAAGGGGACTAGCTAGGGTAAATGTGCAGTGTTATGGGGGTAGGGACTGGGTGGAATTGTGGTCGGTGCAGATTCGATGGGCCAAATGGCTTCCTTCTGCACTGTAGGATTCTATGATTGGATTTCTTATTTTTCCTATTTTATCACAATGCCCTCACAAAGTGTTGTGGTAATGAAGTGATTCTTTGCCCAAAACTAATTAGACTTTAGAACATAGGATGGGTGGAAAAAAATGTTTTGGATGACGCATTACATCAAAATTACAGCACAGAAACAGGGTACTTTGTCCATCTGTGCTAACCCACAGGTCACTTTGACTGCCCTGCTTTGTCTAACTGTCATGATGTGGGTATGCCGGCGTTGGACTGGCGTAAACACAGTAAAAAGTCTGACAACACCAGGTTTTAGTCCAACCGATTTATTTGATAATATTCTCACAAGCTTAAGCTTTCGAGGTTACCCTCTTTGTCAAGTGAATGGAGAGTTCTCTATTCACTTGACAAAGAGGGTAACCTCGAAAGCTTGTGAGAATATTATCAAATAAATCGGTTGGACTAAAACCTGGTGTTGTCTAACTGTGTCAGCATAACCTCCCTGTCCAGTTCTGTATCCAATTTCTGCTGAAGATATTCCCCTCACTCCCTCCAGGTGGCAGCAGCTTCCATGGTGTAGCCTTCCAGGGAGCTTAAAACTTTTCTCCTGAGTCCTGGTGACTATTTAAGATTGTCCAAGTGTTGGACTCTCCTCACTAGTGCAAGTAATTTCTCTACATCAACCCTATCAAATTCCTTCATTGTTTTAGTGATCTGAAGAAGGTGGGCAGTGATAATATGTGTCAGCCTGCTTGGAAAACCCTGGCCTCCACAATATTTCTCAGTGAAATGGAGCAAGAACTTTGTAATGATCTTCCCAAACTTGTTGGTGACATAAAGCTGTGCACACGGCTGCAATATAGAAGGGAAACTCACACCAGATCTGTAAATTATCTCCGGTATGGAATTTGGATCGGAAGAAAGTTAAACCTGTCGTGTGTCAGAACTATGAATAGTAACTTTTTCTAAATTCATTCATGGGACATGGGTGTCCCTGAGTCCCTGGCCAGAGATTATTGCCCATCCCTAGTTGCCCTTATTCATAGGTCAGTTGAGAGTAAACCACATTGCTGTGTCTCTGGAGTCACATTAGGCCAGACCAGATAAGGTCAGATTTCCTTCCCTAAAGGACATTAGTGAATCAGATGGGTTTTCCTGACAATCGGTAATAGTTTCATGGTCATCAGTAGATTTTTAATTCCAGATATTTGAATTCAAATCCCACTATCTGCCGTTCAAATCAGGATTTGAACTCAGGTCCCCAGAACATTCTCTGAGTTTCTGGATTAATAATCTAGCAGTAATACCACGAGGCCATCAGCTACTCATAACTGTGTGTAATGTGAAAGTGTTCTGCTGGGCAGGAAAACAATCCACTGTCACCCCATTTACACCTTTCTGACTCATTTCCACAGTGGGCAGTGTACAGTATAAGTTATGACTCGGTGATTCACAATCCTGCCTCTGAACAAATGATTGTGGTTTTGAGTCCTGCTCCTGATCAATATGCACAAAATCTTGGCTGATACTCCACTGCAGCCCTGAGAGAGTGCTACACTGTCGAGGAACTGTCTGATATTCTACTGCAGTACTGAGAGAGCGTTACACTGTAGAGGAAATGTCTGCTGTTCCATTGTAGTACTGAGAGAGTGCTACACTGTTGAGGAACTGTCTGTTATTCCACTGCAGTACTGAGAGAGTGCTACAGTGTCGAGATACTGCACGATACTGCACTGCTATAGTGAGAGAGTGCTACACTGTCGAGGAACTGTCTGTTATTCCACTGCAGTACTGAGAGAGTGCTACAGTGTCGAGATACTGCACGATACTGCACTGCTATAGTGAGAGAGTGCTACACTGTCGAGGAACTGTCTGTTATTCCACTGCAGTACTGAGAGAGTGCTACAGTGTCGAGATACTGCACGATACTGCACTGCTATAGTGAGAGAGTGCTACACTGTCGAAGAACTGTCTGTTATTCCACTGCAGTACTGAGAGAGTGCTACACTGTTGAGGAACTGTCTGTTATTCCACTGCAGTACTGAGAGAGTGTTACAGTGTCGAGATACTGCACGATACTGCACTGCTATGGTGAGAGAATGCTACACTGTCGAGGAACTGTCTGTTATTCCACTGCAGTACTGAGAGAGTGCTACAGTGTCGAGATACTGCACGATACTGCACTGCTATAGTAAGAGAGTGCTACACTGTCGAGGGACTGTCTGTTATTCCACTGCAGTACTGAGAGAGTGCTACAGTGTTGAGAAACTGTACGATACTCCACTGCAGTACTGAGAGAGTGCTACACTGTCGAGGAACTGTCTGTTATTCCATTGCAGTACTGAGAGAGTGCTACACTGTCGAGGAACTGTCTGCTATTCCATTGTAGTACTGAGAGAGTGTTACACTGTCGAGGAACTGTCTGCTATTCTATTGTAGTACTGAGAGAGTGTTACACTGTCGAGGAACTGTCTGCTATTCTATTGTAGTACTGAGAGAGTGTTACACTGTCGAGGAACTGTCTGCTATTCTATTGTAGTACTGAGAGAGTGCTACACTGTCGGGGAACTGTCTGCTATTCTATTGTAGTACAGAGAGAATGCTACACTGTCGAGGAACTGTCTGCTATTCTATTGTAGTACTGAGAGAGTGCTACACTGTCGAGGAACTGTCTGCTATTCTATTGTAGTACTGAGAGAGTGTTACACTGTTGAGGAACTGTCCAATATGCCGTTGTAGTATTGAGGGGGTGCTGCACTGTCAAGGAATTGTCTGATACCCCATTGCAGAACTGACAGGGTGCTACACTGTCAAGGAATTGCCTGACACTCCACTGCAATACTGACAGAGTGCTACATTGTTGACTAACTGTCTGATATTATAGTGTAGTACTGAAAGAGTGCTACACTGTCAAGGAACTGTCTGACATTACACTGCAGTATATAGAGAGTGCTTCACTGTCGAGGAACTATCTGATACGCCACGTCAGTACTAGGATAATGCTAAACTGTCTGATACTCTATTGCAGTACTGAGAGAGTGCTACACTGTCAAGGTGTGGACTTTCAGTTCTGCCTTCTCTGGTGAATGTAAGAGGTGGCATGGCATCTTTTGAACAGAGAACAGGTTCATTCTGCCCAGTGTGCTGGCCAATGTTTATCCCTCACCTAACATCACTCACAGAATTTCTGGTAATTATTTCATTGCCATTGAGGAACTGTCTGCTATTCTATTGTAGTACTGAGAGAATGCTACACTGTTGAGGAACTGTCTGCTATTCTATTGTAGTACTGAGAGAGTTGCTGTGTGCAAAGCAGCTGCTGTGTTTCCTACGTGACTATAGTGACATATCAGAATTGATTATAAGACACTTTGCGCCCTCACGCGGTTGTGAGAGGTGCTAAATGAATGCAAGTCTTTTTTTGTTGTTGACGCGAAAGGCTGGGGTAGAAATAGTTACAAATAATGGTGTTGTGGATAACTTCAGAACCAAACTAATGTCTGAAGAAGCTTCATTCACTTCACCCATTGAGAATCCCCAACATGTTAGCACAACAAATATAACCCTGATAATTGATTTGAAGAAGCCAACTAGTATATATCGAAGTCATGCAGGGGAAAGAAATTACTTTGGATGGCTTCATTCCAATTTGTGAAAATCCAGCATCCCCTCCTGATTTTAAACACAGTTTGAAGCTGGGTCTCTTTTACCAGCTTGTTCCTGAGGTTCAGCCTGTGAATTGAGAAAAGACGCACATCTAAAGCATGTAATCACGTATGTGGATCCGACACGCCTGGACTGGGGAAAAGAGGATAGGTTTCCAAAGTAAGATACACCTGGAAAATGTGAGTGTGGGATTAAAGTTATGTCATGTCTCTCACATCCAGCTTGGTATGGCTCCTGCTCTGCTCAAGGCCACAGAAAACAGGTCATGAATGTCGCCCAATCCATTATGCAAACCAGCCTCCCATCCACTGACTCTGTCTACACATCCCGCTGCCTCGGAAAAGCAGCCAGTATAATTAAAGACCCCCACCCCCCCCCCCCCAGACATTCCCTCTTCCACCTTCTTGATACATTCCAAAATGTTCTGTACTGGAGTGGGGCAGTGATGGAACAGCATTGTGGCACAGTTGTTAGCACTGCTACCTCATAGTGCCAGGGACCCAGGTTCGATTTCAGCCTGGGAAGACTGTTTAAGTGAAGTGTGCACATTCTCCCCATGTCTGCGTGGGTTTCCTCTGGGTGCTGCGATTTCCTCCCACTGTCCAAAGATGTGCGGGTTAGGTTGATTGGCCATGCTGAATTGACCTTAGTTTCAGGGGAATAGCAGAGTAAACCTGTGGGGTTACAGCAATTGGGTGGGATAGTTGTGGGTGCAGACTCAATGGGCCAAATGGCCTCCTTCTGCACTGTAGGGATTCTCTGATGATTTCAATTTCTAGTGATCTTATTGATATCACACTCGGACAAATGCTACCTTGGTGTTAACATCAGTCACTCTAACTCTTAGCACAGTTTTCAAAGGGAGTTGGGATTCAAGGATACTAGAAATAGCTCCACAATCTTATCCATTCTACATTGCTTTTCTTGCTGTCCATCCAGCACATATCTGAATAAGACATCTACAAGCAAAATGAAATCTTATTCACCTCAAGTGTTTAATCTTCCTTCTGATTCAGAGTCCCTGACAGCTGTACAGAGTGAGATAACAAAGTGTCTGTACCATTGTCTAAGCACATACAGCAATCGCATTTCTCTGCTCCTCTCAAATCCTGGAATTTCTTGCCAAACAACTTGCATTAACTCTGCAAACTTTTCCTTCAGGCAAATGTAATAATGCTTTGTATAACGAGCTTTCCATCACAGTTATTAATCTCACATCAAAAAGCCTTGTGCTGGGGATTCTCTGAGAGCCTAGGGAAGAACTGAAGATATTTTGGCCCTGGAGGGAGTGCAGAGGAGGTTTACTCGGCTGATACCGGAGTTGAGGGGGTTGAGCTATGAGGAGAGGCTGAATAAACTAGGCTTGTACTCGTTAGAGTTTAGAAGAATGAGGGGAGATCTCATTGAGACGTATAAGATGATGAATGGGATGGATAGGATAGAGGTGGAGAGACTCTTCCCGCTCAAAAAAGACAGTAGGACTAGGGGCACAGCCTCAAGATAAAGGGGGGGGGCGGTTTAGAACAGAGTTGAGGAGGAACTTCTTCACTCAAAGGGTGGTGAATCTCTGGAATTCTCTGCCCGTTGAAGTGGTGGAGGCTGCCTCGCTAAATATTTTTAAGACACGGGTTGATAGGTTTTTGATAAGAGAAGGGATTAAGGGTTATGGGGAGAGGGCGGGAAGGTGGAACTGAGCCACAACAGATCAGCCATGATCTTATTGAATGGCGGGGCAGGCTCGAAGGGCCAGATGGCCTACTCCTGCTCCTATTTCTTATGTTCTTATGTAACTGGACGGAATAAGGCCATCCCTGTATTAAACTGTGCCTTATAAAGGTGAGTCAATTTTGGTATAACTCACCATCTGAAACAGGCCTTTTGAACATAAGATTCTGGGATACTTGTCAGTTATTTCACAGTGTAGGTGAGTATTTAAACTTTGATCTTTGCAGTCCGATTATAGAGACCCTGTGTTGGATTGACGGTCTTGGAACCCACTGCTGACCGTCCAGCCTCCTCTCTCAATACAGGGCAGTACAGTGATTAACACTGTTGCCTCACAGCACCAGGGATCCAGGTTCGATTCCCAGCTTGAGTCACTGTCTGTGTGGACTCTGTATGTTCTCTCTGTGTCTGCATGGGTTTCCTCCAGGTGCTCCTACAGTCTGAAAGGTGAGCTGGTTAGGTGCATTGGCCATGCTAAACTCTCCCTCAGAGTACCCAAACAGGCTCCAGAGTGTGGTGACTTACAGTAACTTCATTGCAGTGTTAACGTAAGCCTACTTGTGACTAAGCAGCTAGCATAATTAAGAACCCCACGCACCCAAGACATTCTCTCTTCCACCTTCTTCCGTCGGAAAAAAAAAATACAAAAGCCTGAGGACACGTATCAACTGACTCAAGAACAGCTTCTTCCCTGCTGTTGTCAGAGTTTTGAATGGACTCACCTCGCATTAACTTGATTTTTCCCTATCCCTAGCTATGACTGTAACACTACATTCTGCATCCTCTCCTTTCCTTCTCTATGAATGATATGCTTTGTCCGTATAACCCGCAAGAAATAATACTTCTCACTGTTTACTAATGCATATGGCAATAATAAATCAAATCAGATCAAACTTTAAACACTATTTGGTCGCTTTTGTCTCTTCTGCTGAATATTTTTCTCCTATCTCATAGAATCCCTATAGTGCAGAATGAGGCCATTCGGCCCATCGAGTCTGCACCAACCACAATCCCACCCAGGCCCTATTCCCGTAGCCCCTCATATTTACCCCGCTAATTCCCCTCACATTAGGGTTTATTTAATTTAGCATGGCCAATCAACATAACCCACACACCCTTATGCGTGCGAAACTTGGGCTATCAGTTTCTGCTCAGCGACTCTGCGTTGTTGTGTGTCGTGAAGGCCGCCTTGTAAATTGAGTCTGTATCTATATATACGCCCTGTTTGTGCACCCAACTCTTCACTCACCTGATGAAGGAGCAGTGCTCCAAAATAAACCTGTTGGACTTTAAGCTGGTGTTGTGAAACCTCTTACTGTGCCCACCCCAGTCCAACGCCGGCATCTCCACATCCAGTATCACGGCGGTGTGCGCTGTGGCTAGTGACAGGGTGGATGCACGTGATTAACTCCATTCTCCTTAACTTGCCTGCTACCAGCTGCGCGCTGAAAAGCTTTGATATCGATTTGATAATTGGACGTGCCCTGTTCAGAAGTCCTGTGATTTAAAGGAGAATGCACAGACTTCACACTAAAAATAAAAGCAATTCAACAGAAAAAGAGTGATTAACCGTGATCAAGTTAACAGTCGCAAATGTAAACCCAATTTGCCACACCTTGGTGGGCACAACAATTGTCGCAGGGCCAAAATTATAACAAATAAGTAAAACATTTTGTCTCCAAGAAGGATACAAAATCTAAACAGTTATAGGTTGGATAAATAAAATAGATTAATAATTCAGTGGCAATCGCATGCAACAAAATCTACAAGTTGGAAATATTCACAAACATTCAGAAAATATTGCTGGGAATTGTGGATTGACTAATACTTATGGCACTCTGGACTCAGCTAAAAGACCGCAGTTTAAATCCCAGCCTAAGCTTCCTCCCTGTAAGTTGTTGCCAATCTCAATTACATAGTTTGGTTCATTGCTTGAAAACTCACTAAGGACGACTGTTCCTGGGGATTATTGAGTGTCTGCTACTAATCTAAGCCTGACCTCTCTCATTGTCCATGGCTGCAATACCAAGAGAATTTTTATTGAGCAGGGGTATCAAGGGTTATGGGCCTAGGACAGATACATGGAGTTAGGCCACAGGTCAGCCATGATCCTATTAAATCATGGAGCGGGTTTGAGGGGCTGAATGGCCTACTCCTGTTCCCATGTTCTGAGATGTGGGTCGAATGGTTTTACCATCAATTCCCCTCACCCTTCCATCTCATTCATCAGCACTGATGCCACTTGCAGTTCCTCTTGCCTTGCAGAGATCAGCTAACCAAGCGCAGAGCCCAAATTTCCAGTTCTCAAAAGTTCTGGCCAATGCGCACTGCAGTTTCCATCACTCCCGTATCAGTGGCTGTGCCTTCAGCTGCCCAGGCCCAAATCTCTGGAATGACCTCCTTAATCTTTTCCGTTTCTGTCATAACCCTCAGAGACCATTGTCCCTTCGCCAGATTCCCTCTATTTTCAAGCTCAGTTCCACTTCTCAGAGTGCTTCAGTCAGAATCCA
Organism: Prionace glauca; assembly: GCA_037974335.1. Lineage (NCBI taxonomy): Eukaryota > Metazoa > Chordata > Chondrichthyes > Carcharhiniformes > Carcharhinidae > Prionace > Prionace glauca. Next base: position 7,238,175 of record CM075741.1, read on the forward strand.
GAGTGTCACTTCTCACTATATACACACACACAGATGAGACTCCCTCATTGGACAGCCAATCATTACCAATCTTTTTGGCCAACCAAACAAATCAAATTAACTTCGGGACCAACTAAATGGGGCAGCTCCCAAAAGGAGGGGAACCGCCCAGAACAAAGGACAAAGTAGAAAGGAAACTTAAAATATCAAATCAAAATGTGCTCGAAGAGTTCAGTAATGCACCCCAGTCCCTGCGGGGCACAGTGGGCAGGGAGTTACTTCAGTCAGGGAGCTCATTGTCCAAGAGGCCATCCTCATAGGCCTCGTTGAGTCATTACAGCCTCACTCTCCTCCTTTAAGGCACTCATTAAAACCTGCCTCTTTATCCAAGCTTTTGGTCATTCCTCCCCCACTATCTCCTTACATGGCTGTGTCAGTTTTGTTTGATCATCGCTCCTATGAAGCATCTTGGGACATATAGATGACTTACTGGATAAATTCAGCTGTCAGTCAGAGGAACATTGGGCTGTTTATTTACATTTTTGGGATCTACTTTGTTAACTGATACGGGCTGATCTACCTCTGCAGCAACTCTGGCATGCAAACTGCTCGGTAAATATGATGAATTCTGTCAGTCATAGTTAAGCTGTGTCCTCCTTGCGATGTGAGTGTTAACCGGCCATTATTAACACTCAGTGGGTAGCATTTTAATTTGGAGCCATGCCTTCACTCCTGAGTTAATTCATAACAGTAAAATCACCGTGGAATGATAATAATTGCAGCAGATAACTCCATTTGTAGCTTCACGCTTTGAGACAGTGTGACGTGAAAAACAGATTACATGTTGCGATGTCGATAGAACAACAAAAATCAAAGGAAGAACTTGCATTTGTAAAGCACCTTCCCCATCCACAGCCACTGAACTAACTTTAGAAATGTGGCTGCTTTTGTTTTGTGACAGTAAATGTGACAGTAAATGTTTTGCACAGCAAGCTCCCACAGATGTGGGAGAAGGGATTGCAGATTGACACATGGGCCTATCCATGTGGAGTCCAGTGGCCTAATTTCAAAGAACAAAGATGGGACTGGAGGGATGTGGTCCCCGGAACAGTCTGAAAATTACAGCAAAGGAACAGGCCCTTCGGCCCTCCAAGCCTACACCGACCATGCTGCCCAATTTACGTAAAGCCCCCTACCCTTCCGGGAACCATATCCCTCTATTCCCATCCTATTCATGTATTTGTTAAGATGCTCCTTTAAAGTCACTACCGCATCCCCTTCCACATTCTCCCGGCAGCAAGTTCCAAGCACCCATCGCCCTCTGTGTAAAAAACCTGCCTCGTACGTCTCCTTTAAATCTGTGCCCCCTAGTAATTGACTCTTCCACCCTGGGAAAAAGCTTCTGACTATCCACTCTGTCCATGCCTCTCATAATCTTGTAGACTTCTGTCAGGTCGTTCCTCAACCTCAGTCGTTCCAGTGAGAACAAACCAAGTTTCTTCAGCCTCTCCTCATTGCTAATGCCCCACATACCCGACAACATCCTGGTAAATCTTTTCTGCATCCTCTCCAAAGCCTCCGCATCCTCTGGTAGTGTGGAGACCAGAATTGAACACTATATTCCAAGTGCGGCCTAACTAAGGTTCCATAAAGCTGCAACATGACTTGCCAATTTTTAAACTCAATGCCCCAGCCGATGAAAGCAAGCATGCCGTAATCCTTCTTGACTACCTTCTCCACCTGCATGGCCACTTTCAGTGACCTGTGTACCTGCACATATAGATCCCTCTGCCTATCAATACTCTTAAAGGTTCTGCCATTTACTGTATATTTCCTATCTTTATTAGACCTTCCGAAATGCATTACCTCACATTTGTCCGGATTAAACTCCATCTGCCATCTCTCCGCCCAAGTCTCCAATCGACCTATATCCTGCTGTATCCTCTGATGGTCCTCATCGCTATCCACAAATCCACCAACCTTTGTGTTGTCTGCAAACTTACTAATCAAACCATCTCATCTGAGGTCCTTGTTAAAACTCACTGTAGCACAAAACCCATACAAAACTGTTGGATCAGACTTAGAACATAGAACACTACAGCACAAACAGGCCCTTCGGCCCACAAGTTGCGCCGATCATATCCATACCTACCAGGCCCATCTATAACTCTCAATCCCATTAAATCCCATGTACTCATCATATACTTGTTTAACTGGAGCACAGATTGTTGCATGATTTGCTTTATCATTAATGCAATGTGTATCCATCAGCTTGCTTCTTTGTATATTTGATGACAGGTTTGCGCTTTAATGAACCAATGTCCATTGTCTCAACCCACCTCTGCTCACGGGCAGAGACAGAATAAATTACAAGATGTTGGGTCAGCCCTCACGAGAAAAATAACAGCGCTTATCAACCAGCAAGTTCAAGAGATTAAGAGATATGCCATGGGCAAACATTTTACGGCCGCATTTGTCCCAGACGCCACCTGAGGTCAATGGACCTTTGTATGGTGTGTCCCCCGCCCGTCATAATTCCCGTGGCAGGCGGGACAGGAAAATTCCATTCCTTGTCTTACAAATTTCCAGAACATGATGCTGAATTTATGAATCTCCGCCGTTTCCATTGCACAAACAACACCTCACCCACGACAACTTTTGAGAACTTCCAAGATTTGCATATTAATTTGAACTCACCGCAAACCTTTGGGATTGGAACTTAAAAATTTGAAAAGCTAAAACTTCATAAAATTAAAAAGTTTGGAGCCGGAACTTAAAAAAATTGAAAAGTTAAAGATTTTACAATTGAGTATTTAGAAGAAGAAGTTGGAATTGGAATTTGGCTCTTTTCCACCCTCCTGCTCCATCATTCCTTCACTTATTTCTCAATCCTTGAATCTGGTTAATTAAGGGGAGACATTGTCAGTCTTTGTTCGTACATGCTCTGTGCTGTTATCAGCTCACTTTTCCAGCAGGTCACAGCACAAGAATTATTTGAGCTGAAGGATGTAGGAATAAGTCTTAGAAGATATGTGATGGGTTGTCACATCCAGCAAGATCCAGCCGAGTTTCTTTTCAGACGTGTCGATTGAAAGTGAAACACTGGGGAGACCTTGGCTGATTTCCTTTAAGTGATGTGATATCTGGGAGTTCAGCTGCAAGGACAGACCAGATGATAATTTCATGGCACAGACATCCATGCAACACTTGCTCAGTATTGCACTGGGAGAGTCAGCCTAGAGAGGGGTTTGAACTAGGTCTCCAGAAGTTAAACTAGAAAAAAAATCCTCATGTTTGCAGCTGTCTGGGGACAGACCCTCTCACCAACCCCCCCCCCCCCCCCCCCCGTAGTCTGGGGATGGATCCTCTTCACTGCGGTTGTCCCTGGGCAGACCCCCTCACCCCCATGGTCTGAGAATGGACTGTCTTGTCTGCAGCCAAAACAAACCCTGTAGTCAGAGTGGTTTGAATAGAGGCCCCCTGCATCACCTTTCACAGCGAACAAACAGAGAAAAAAGTAAAGCCACAGGCTGTGACCCTCCTGCCCTTTATCCCTACCCCGGAAAGTGTTGATCCCCCTGGTCATAGACTAGGGGCCATTGCAGTTCCCTTGCAGCCGATGAGAGGGTTTCCTTTCTGCTCACTTAGCCTGGGGCGGCACGGTGGCACAGTGGTTAGCACTGCTGCTTCACAGTGCTAGTGACCCAGGTTCAATTCCTGGCTCAGGTCACTCTGTGTGGAGGCTGCATGTTCTCCCAGTGTCTGCGTGGGTTTCCTCTGGGTGCTCCCGTTTCCTCCCACAGTCTGAAAGATATGCTAGTTAAATTCTCCCTCAGCATGCCCGAACAGGCGCCGGAGCGTGGCGACTTGAGGATTTTCACAGTAACTTCATTGCAGTGTGAATGTAAGCCACCTTTTGACACTAATAACCTTTAAATCTTCCATTCTAGGATCGACTTTATTTCGTCATGGAATACGTGAACGGCGGTGACCTCATGTACCACATTCAACAAGTCGGAAAGTTCAAGGAACCCCAGGCAGTGTAAGTATTTACCCCGTGACCCCCTGTGAATCTAACCTTCTCATGATGTTGTTATGTATTGTTCCATCAGCCCTGCCTGCAGAAAGCAATGTTTCTGTGTCTTCACCGGGAGGGATGGACATGAGCCGGATCTCTTCGGGGTGAAGGAGCTCTTGCTGCGGGCAATTGGGACTAGCTTCGGGGTTTAAAGAAAAGGGCAGCATGGACAAGTTGGGCCGAAGGGCCTGTTTCCATGCTGTAAACCTCTACGTACACGAGCGCTCAGAGTTGCAGTTGTCTTAAAGGCTAGACACAGTGTACTTGTACCTCTTGTGACCCCCAGTCCGGGGGTCACATTAGGGTTCTGAGTACAACCCAGGAGACGTTTTATTGACCATTGCCCACGCACAGGGTTGCCGCATTCCGCTGATTCCCGTCCGCGTATTTTTTTCCTGTTGGTGTGACTGAATTGATTATCACGTAAAGCCAGGGTGAGTGAAATAAGGTGTGTGCTGATTGCCCAGAACACCGGCTGTGAGAGCCGTGCATTCCCTCTGTGTCCAAATTATTTCTTCTATTTTTATCATTTGAAATTAGTGACAGTTCTGTTAATATAGAACATGGAACATTACAGCGCAGTACAGGCCCTTTAGCCCTCAACGTTGTGCCGAGCTATGTCTGAACCCAAGATCAAGCTATCCCATTCCCTATCATTCTGGTGTGCTCCATGTGCCTATCCAATAATCACTTGAAAGTTCCTAAAGTGTCCGACTCACAATCACGGCAGGCAGCGCATTCCACACCCCAACTACTCTCCGAGTGAAGAATCTACCTCGGACATCCCTCCTATATCTCCCACCATGAATCTTAAAGTTATGCCCTCGATGTAAGCATTTTCTATAACTCTTTATGAAATATTCAGTGTGTATTAAATGTGTATTCAGTCTTATTCACAGGATCATGGTTAGTGAACAAGCCCGATTTCAATCTTGCGGTCCACTGAGATGAAGGAGGCTCAATCACACAGCCCACTCACTGACCTCGGTTACCCATCACTGCTGTACAGCGAGAGAATAATATAAATCCCCGTATGGGCCCCGTCTCACACACACACACACACACACACACACACACCACTCACTCCATTCCCAACTCAGAGTAGAAATCCGGGCTGCTGTGTCATCTTTTTGTCTTCAGTAATTTATGAAGGCAGTTTCCTCCACCTTAAGGGGAATATTCTGTAAGAAATCTTCAGTTGAAAGATTTGAGGTTGTTGGTAATATCTGGGCACCGTTTCAAGGCTGTTTCAAGGCAAGTTATCTTGATGTTTCATTTCTGTCTAGGTTTTACGCAGCAGAGATCGCTGTGGGGCTGTTTTTCTTACACAAGAAGGGGATCATTTACAGGTAAGTGTTGGATCCTAGATAATGGTGATGAGCTTACCCTCAGTTCCAATCTGCACAGCTGCAAAGAAACAAGATATAAAAACCTACAATGTACTGTTTCGTAAATAACAGCAATGTTTAGTGTTATCCATCACGCGACCTCTCGCTCGGTGAGATAATGTCAATGAAGAAAAAGCCAGGAATACAAATATTAAATGTACAAAGGCAGCACTGCTTTCTTTGGGGAATGAGCAAGACTTTCCACAGGATTTCTTCTAAGATTCATTGCCTCCCCACATCCAGAACACAGGATAGCCGATAGATTTGTGATCTGGTAACACGGTGACTCCTAAACGGAAATCTGAGCAGTTCACCTGAACATGGCATCTTTAGGCTTATGCAGTGAGTCTAAGGAGGGGAAATGAGAAAGAAAATGGTAACAAATTATAATAGTTTGCTTCCAATTGTTTATTGGTAAATGTTGAAAGCAGTCAACACATTTACCATACTCTTTATACTATAACATTGATAAAGACAATGATTTGATTTGATCTATTATTGTCACATGTAGTCTCACAACACCAGGTTAAAGTCCAACTCCAATCCAACGCCAGCATCTCCGCAACAAGTATTAGTATATAGTGAAAACTATTGTTTCTTGTGTGCGATACGGATTGTTCATAGAGTACATAAGGGAGAAGGAAAGAAGACAGTGCAGAATATAGTGTTACAGTCATAGCTAGGGTGTAGAGGAGGATCAGGTAGGTCCATTCAAAAGTCTGATGGCAGCAGGGAAGAAGCTGCTCTTGAGTCAGTTGGTACGAGATCTCAGACTTTTTGTATCTTTTTCCTGATGGGAGAGAGAATGTCCGAGGAGTGTGGGGGTCCTTAATTATGCTGGCTGCTTTTCTGAAGCAGCTGGATGTGTAGACAGAGTCAAGGGATGGGAAGCTGGTTTGCGAGAGGGACTGGGTTACTTTCACAATCCTTTGTAGTTTCTTGCGCTTGGGCAGACCAGGAGCCATACCAAGCTGTGATACAACCAGAAAGGATGCTTTCTAAAGTGCACCTGTAAAAGTTGGTGGGAGTCGTAGCACACTGGGTTTGAATTAGATCAAGATAGGTATGTCTTCCTTAAAGTTTATTTATTAGTCACAAGTAGACTTATATTCACACTGCAATGAAGTTACTGTGAAAATTCCCTAGTCGCCACAATCCAGCCCCTGTTTGGCCACACTGATGGGAGAATTTATCACAATCAATTCACTTAACCTGTACTTCTTTGTGTGGGGGAAACAGGAGCACCCGGAGGAAACCCATGTAGTCACCAGGGAGAATGTGCAAACTCCAGACAGGCAGTGGCCCCAGCTGGGGATCGAACCCGGGTCCCTGGCGCTGTGAGGCAGCAGTGCTAACCACTACGCCGCTGTGCTGCTCCCTTTTGAGGCTTGGGATAATTTTGTCTCCCTACCAGCAGCTGTTGGTTAATGTGCCCCACATCTGTGTTGTGAGTGATATTCAGTACTACTTACCGAATATCTAAGCACTCACTCCGATCCAGGAGGTGATGTATTCCGAGATCTTGGGGATCTTGCTGTTCTTTTCACTCAGAAAGGATGGGAAGAAGAGTAAAAAATGTTGGGTGGGATCTTGAGAGCCCACACTCTCAGTCTGTGAGACTGCCACCGGGTTCGAGGCCCGTTGAAACCCGAAAATTGTGAATCTCGCCGGCGAGAAAGTGGTTTCTGATTTCCGCTGCCCCCTGCTGGTGACGTAATCAGGTTCGCTTCCATAGCGGGCAAGAGCCAGATTTCCATACATTTCAATAAATTTAAATATCATTAAAGACACCCCCCCCCCACCACCCCACGTCCCCCCCCCCCCCCCCACCACCACCCCACCCCCAATTCACCAGTAGATTTCCATACGGTTACATCAGGTTCACCCAGATGTGATCCAGTTGTAGGGATCCCCACCTCGGGATGCAAAGGTCAGTATAACCCCTGGAGGAGAGGGACGTGGCGAGAAAGTGCCCAGGCAGTGCCAACATGTACCGGGGGGCAGTGCCAGGGGCACACTCTAGAGGGAGCCCTACATGCAAGGACTCAGCTATTTGGGATGAAGATGGGTGAGATTCTTCGTTTTACAGTTATCGGAGCATCCTTTAAAACGCGCGCTCCAACCTCAGCGGAGCTGGTTTCCCGGCACTAAGGGTCTCTCTCCGCCAGAGCAGTCAACACCCACTCATTTTGTTGGCAGTTAAGCAGACAAGATCTGGAGGGAAAACAGGCCAGGGGAGTTCCACACCTGCCTTCTCACCAGGACTAACACTCTTCCAAATCCTCGTAAGATTCCACCCCCCCGTCACAGAAACAGCGTGGGGAGCTGGGAGGTGCTGACACATTCCTGGTTGTTGGTTTGGAACAAGGGATTGGCTTGCTTGGTCACTTAGAGAAGAGTTAAGAGCCAACAGGCTGGTGCAGGGCAGACTGGTATAGGCCAGGCCCAGTGTGATACCAGGCCTCCTTCTTTAACAGACGTTAAGGAGAACCAATTAATTTTTCCCAGTAGTTTCTTGGTTACATTAGCAGGCCCAATGAGCCTGATGCACAGTGAGATTCAATGTGACGTCGGAGCTGGAGAAAATTGTTGTAACCATTGCGTAGTTTCAGAGTGTGAAATTCATAGAATCCCGACAGATCAGAAGGAGGCCATTCGGCCCGTGGAGCCTGCACCGACCACAATCCTACCCAGGCCTTATCCTCACAACCCCATGTATTTACTGTAGCTAGTGCCCCTGACACTAAGGGGCAATTTAGTCTGGCCAATCAACCTAACCCGCACATCCCTGGAGTGTGGGAGGAAACTGGAGCACCCGGAGAAAACCCACACGGGCACAGGGAGAACGTGCAAACTCCACACAGGTAGCGACCCAAGCTGGGAATCGAACCAGGGTCCCTGGTTGATCATACCTTAATAGTGGGTTCATCCTTCGGAACATGGAGATTAACGTACTGTCAAAGCAGCCAGGATCTCCACCTTGATTATCACTGATTTAATCCACGTTTTAATTGTTTACAGAGATTTGAAGCTGGATAATGTGATGCTGGATGCCGAGGGACACATTAAAATTGCAGATTTTGGCATGTGCAAAGAAGGCATTTATGACAGTGTGACAACTCGAACCTTTTGTGGGACCCCAGACTATATAGCACCAGAGGTAAGGCCAATGCCAAGTCCTAGCTTATCAGTACATAGACTATTTGGGGAGGTGTGGGGTAATGGTGCTGTCACTGAACTAATAATCCAGAGAAGCAGGGTATTGCTCTGGGGACCTGGGGTATTGCTCTAGGGACCTGGGGTATTGCTCTGGGGACCTGGGGTATTGCTCTGGGGACCTGGGGTATTGCTCTGGGGACCTGGGGTATTGCTCTGGGGACCTGGGGTATTGCTCTGGGGACCTGGGGTATTGCTCTGGGGACCTGGGGTATTGCTCTGGGGACCTGGGGTATTGCTCTAGGGACCTGGGGTATTGCTCTGGGGACCTGGGGTATTGCTCTGGGGACCTGGGGTATTGCTCTGGGGACCTGGGGTATTGCTCTGGGGACCTGGGGTATTGCTCTGGGGACCTGGGGTATTGCTCTGGGGACCTGCGTTCTAATCCCACCATGGCAGATGGTGAAATTTAACTTTAATAAAAATCCAGAATTAAAAGTGAAGAGAAGTCTTTTAAAGTGAAGTTTACTTATTAGGCTTTCATTCACACTGTAACAAAGTTGTTGTGGAAATCTCCTCGTCGCCACACTCCGGGTGCACTGAGGGAGAATTTAGCACGGCCAATGCACTTAATCTGCACATCTTTGGACTGTGAGAGGAAACCAATGCACCTGGAGGAAACTCATGCAGACACAGATAGAATGTGCAAGCTCCACACAGACAGTGATCCAAGCCAGGAATTGAACCCAGGTCCCTGGCGCTGTGATGCTGCAGTGCTAACCACTGTGCTGCCCTAATGATGACCATGGAACCATTGTCATAAAAACCAACTTGGTTTACTAATGTCCTTTCAGGAAGGAAACCTGCCATCCTTACCTGGTCAGGCCTATATCTACAATGTGATTGATTCTTAATGTCCTTAGGAATGGGCAATAAATGGCACTGTGAGCAAATAGAAAAATTGCCATCAGACAGATCACAGAAATTAGTTACTTCCAGGTCTCTTTTGAGTCTCATGAATGAAGAGTGAAGGAAGTGCTGGTTAGGGTGCATTGGCCACGCTAAGCTCTCCCTCAGTGTACCCCGAACAGGTGCCGGAGTGTGGCGAGTAGGGGATTTTCACAGTGACTTCATTAATGTAAGCCCAATTGTCGATTAATAAATAAATAAACTTTAGAAGTCCCAACTTTACTGACATTACTGCAACATGGGAATGTTGCCAACGCCATGGACCCAGTCACAGAGCAGCACAGTTAAATATTACAACGTGCACTGCAGCACCAGCTGCCCTGAGAACCCCGTGTCCACCTGAGATGGTGAATGGACCCAGCTCCTCCAGGCTGCTGCAACTATCCGGCTACTTACCCTCTTCATAGGTAAATAATAATTAACAGCCAGTAAATTATTTCACCAATTATTTAATTCTGTGTACAGTGCTTGATGCAATTTCCCCCGAACCGGATATATCCTCTGTTGCGTTTGTCAGGTTATTATAGTCACAAAATGTCAGCATTTGTTGCCGCCTTACTCTTCAGGGACAAATTGTCTTTTCGTGCAAGTTTCTTAATTTGCTGCAGATTGTACTGCGGTGAGCCCAGTGCAGTGTGAAAGTGCTATGATACATTGATTACTCAGCGGTGAAAGTATAACTCCGCAGTTTGCCGTTGGGCTGTACGATGTATTTTGTGTAATCTGGAGCTTTGTTCAGACAGTAATTTTGACGTCACTGTGTCCGGGAGTCTGTGCAGATCTGAGTCTCTTGCTGCCAGTTCAGTAGCACGTTGCAAAACAAAAAAATGAGAAATTGGAAATGTCACTCTGCGTCAGGTTAGCAAGAGTCAGTGACAGGATGGAGATTGACAGCTGTCACTTCAGCTACACTCTGACATTGGAGGAGAGGTGAGGCTTGCAATTTTGCACCAGTTTATCAAGAGTTTTATGCTGCTTAAGAAAGGGAAAAGCAATTCCCCATCCTCCTCGCGTGCAAAATAACCACACAGTTACTCACAGAGTGTGTCAATTTTTGTGACTGCAATTTGAAAAGGTGGTACAGTGGGTTAGCACTGCTGCCTCACAGCGCCAGGGACCCGGGTTCGATTCCCAGCTTGGGTCACTGTGTGAGCAGAGTCTGCACGTTCTCCCCGTGTCTGCATGGGTTTCCTCCTAGTGCTCCAGTTTCCACCAAGAGGCTTGCTGGTTAGATATATTGGCCATGCTAAGTTCTATCTCAATGTACCTGAACAGGCCCAAGAGTGTGGTGATTTTCACAGTAACTTCATTGCAGTGTGACACTAATATATAAGCTTCAAACTTCTTCTCCACTCTCATTTTCATGTGTTATTATCGCTCTGGCCAGTGTAGTTTCCTGCCACTAATTTCAGAGTCCTGGGACAATTGGGATGACATGTTTGGTTCCAATGCACTGGGCTCCATGTCTCAAGCATTGAGCTGCATAAAGGGTGGCACGGTGACACAGTGGTTAGCACTGCTGCCTCACAGCGCCAGGACCTGGGTTCGATTCCCGGCTTGGCTCACTGTCTGGGCGGAGTTTGCACATTCTCACCGTGTCTGCGTGGGTTTCCTCCTGGTGCTCCGGTTTCCTCCCACAGTCCAAAATTGTGCGGGTCAAGTTGATTGGCCGTGCTAATTTACCTCTTAGTTTCCTGGGAAGTGTAGGTTAGAGGGATTAGTGAGGTAAATATGTGGGGGATTGTGATTGGTGCAGACTCATTGGGCTGACTGGCCTCCTTCTGCACTGTAAGGATTCTATGAAGAAGCAGATTGGAAGGTCATCAGTTATTGATTGGTTCATCCCTGCACTTATCCAACTCCCAGTGGGTGACTAGACTTGAGAGATTTTAACCATTCAAAGAACAAGAGCAAAACAGCCCGGGAAACAGGCCCTTCGGCCCAACGAGCCCGCGCCGCCATTTTAACATTACCAGTCCCCCCCCTCTACCCATGACCCTTATCTATGCTTATGGCATTCCACATTGAGGGAAAACTAATTTAGGGACAATTTATTACACCAATCAGCCCAGTAGCACATCTTTGGGGTGTGGGAGGAAACCGGAGCGCCCACAGCTTTGATCTAACTGATGATTGAATTGCGTATCTGCTTCAGGCGAGGACACAGGTACAGAACCACATGAGCACAGCAGCAGCTGTCTAGCAAGATTCTGTGTTCAATGCTGTTACTTTCTGACCAATTAATCACTGGGTTCTGGAAAGCTGGAGTCGGAGGCAGCTTGTTAAGCTCCAACTTTCCAAAGTAGAGACCACTGGGAAACGGCAGTGACAGGGAAAAGGTGGATTTTTCTGCATCTTATTGGTTATTCATTGCAGATTTCATAATAAGTGCCAGATCCAATCAAATCTTGGGAGCCAAGTCTGGTCCAATAAACCCTTGGAGGGTAAACAGAATTGGAAATACACTGCAGGTGGTTCTAGATTTCTCCCAGGAATTCATCCTCCAATTGGATATGCCAGATATTGGGCATGGGATGTACTATCCCAGAGCGACGTACTATCCCAGAGCGACGTACTATCCCAGAGCAATGTACTGTCCCAGTGCACTGTACTATCCCAGAGCAATGTACTATCCCAGAGCAATGTACTGTCCCAGTGCACTGTACTATCCCAGAGCAATGTACTATCCCAGAGCAATGTACTGTCCCAGTGCACTGTACTATCCCAGAGCAATGTACTATCCCAGAGCAATGTACTGTCCCAGTGCACTGTACTATCCCAGAGCGATGTACTATCCCAGTGCACTGTACTATCCCAGAGCGTCGATAGTAGTCATGATGTGGGTATGCCGGCGTTGGACTGGCGTAAACACAGTAAAAAGTCTGACAACACCAGGTTTTAGTCCAACCAATTTATTTGATAATATTCTCACAAGCTTTCGAGGGGGCTGCCTCTTTGTCAAGTGAATGGAGAGTTCTCATTCACTTGAACTCTCCATTCACTTGACAAAGAGGCAGCCCCCTCGAAAGCTTGTGAGAATATTATCAAATAAATCGGTTGGACTAAAACCTGGTGTTGTCAGACTTTTTACTATCCCAGAGCAATGTACTGTCCCAGAGCAATGTACTATCCCAGTGCGATGTACCGTCCCAATGCAGTGTACTGTGCCAGTGCGATGTACTATCCCAATGCAGTGTACTGTGCCAGTGCGATGTACTATCCCAGTGCAATGTACTGTCCCAGTGCAATGTACTATCCCAGTGCAATGTACTATCCCAGTGCGATGTACTATCCCAGTGCAATGTACTATCCCAGTGCAATGTACTGTCCCAGTGCGATGTACTATCCCAGTGCAATGTACTGTCCCAGGGTGATGTACTATCCCAATGCGATGTACTGTCCCAGTGCGATGTACTATCCCAGTGCAATGTACTATCCCAGTGTGATGTCCTATCCCAGTGCAATGTACTGTCCCAGTACGATATACTATCCCAGTGAAATGTACTATCCCAGTGAGATGTACCGTCCCAGTGCGATGTACTATCCCAGTGAGATGTACTGTCCCAGTGCGATGTACTGTCCCAGTGCGATGTACTGTGCCAGTGTGATGTAGTATCCCAGTGCGATGTACTATCCCAGTGCGATGTACTATCCCAGTGCAATGTACTATCCCAGTGCAATGTACTATCCCAGTACGATGTACTATCCCAGTGCAATGTACTGTCCCAGTGCAATGTACTATCCCAGTGCAATGTACTATCCCAGTACGATGTACTATCCCAGGGTGATGTACTGTCCCAGTGCAATGTACTATCCCAGTGCAATGTACTATCCCAGTACGATGTACTGTCCCAGTGCAATGTACTATCCCAGTGCAATGTACTATCCCAGTGCAATGTACTATCCCAGTACGATGTACTATCCCAGGGTGATGTACTGTCCCAGGGTGATGTACTGTCCCAGGGTGATGTACTATCCCAGTGCAATGTACTATCCCAGTGTGATGTCCTATCCCAGTGCAATGTACTGTCCCAGTGAGATGTACTGTCCCAGTGCGATGTACTATCCCAGTGAAATGTACTATCCCAGTGAGATGTACTGTCCCAGTGCGATGTACTATCCCAGTGAAATGTACTATCCCAGTGAGATGTACTGTCCCAGTGCGATGTACTGTCCCAGTGCGATGTACTGTGCCAGTGTGATGTAGTATCCCAGTGCAATGTACTATCCCAGTGCGATGTACTGTCCCAGGGTGATGTACTGTCCCAGGGTGATGTACTGTCCCAGGGTGATGTACTGTCTCAGTGTGATGTCCTATCCCAGTGCGATGTACTGTCCCAGTGCGATGTACTGTGCCAGTGTGATGTAGTATCCCAGTGCAATGTACTATCCCAGTGCAATGTACTATCCCAGTGCGATGTACTGTCCCAGGGTGATGTACTGTCCCAGGGTGATGTACTGTCCCAGGGTGATGTACTGTCTCAGTGTGATGTACTGTCCCAGGGTGATGTACTGTCCCAGGGTGATGTACTGTCTCAGTGTGATGTACTGTCCCAGGGTGATGTACTGTCTCAGTGTGATGTACTGTCCCAGTGCGATGTACTATCCCAGTGCAATGTACTGTCCCAGTGCAATGTACTGTCCCAGTGCGATGTACTATCCCAGTGCAATGTACTGTCCCAGTGCAATGTACTGTCCCAGTGCGATGTACTGTCCCAGTGCGATGTACTATCCCAGAGCAATGTACTATCCCAGTGCGATGTACTATCCCAGTGCGATGTACTGTCCCAGTGCGATGTACTATCCCAGTGCGATGTACTGTCCCAGTGCGATGTACTATCCCAGTGCGATGTACTGTCCCAGTGCAATGTACTGTCCCAGGGTGATGTACTATGCCAGTGCGATGTACTATCCCAGGATATCAAAGGGGGCTGAGTGGCCTGTAATGTACCTGGCTAGAAAGTTGCTTCCTTGACAAGAGCATAGTTTTGTTCCTGAGAAGGAATGTTTAATTGAGTGGTGGAGACACTCGAGAGCTGTTCATTGAGCAGAAGATGCTGGAAGTGGTTGAGCGAAGAATTAGTAATATCTTTTTACCCATAGTGTGAGGTTATTCATGTGGAATACACTCGGGTCCTTCAGTTTTAATTAATTGTATTTCACAAAAGCATCAACAGTTATTTGGCCTGAGGTTCCTTGAACTCCCTGACTTGCAGAATGTGGCACACTAGGTCACCACTATTCACATATTCCATAACAAGTGAATTGGACTCCATTCAGCTGATGCTTGTTATAAAATGTTGGTCACATCCTCAGGAATCACTGCCACCAAATTCCAGCGATATCTAAACAACATTGGCCAACATTAAACATTGGCTTACTCTGGTCACAACAGTGCTGTATTGTCTCAAAGAACAAAGAAAATTACAGCACAGGAACAGGCCCTTCGGCCCTCCAAGCCTGCACCAACCATGCTGCCCGACTTAACTAAAATCCCCTTCTCTTCCAGGGACCATATTCTTCTATTCCCATCCTATCCATGTATTTGTCAAGGCATCCCTTAAAACTCACTATTGTATCTGTTTCCACTACCTCCCCCGGCAGCGAGTTCCAAGTATCCACCACCCTCGGTGTAAACAAACCTGCCTCGTGCACCTCCATTGCCCCTCGCACCTTAAACCTGTGTCCCCTAGTAATTGACTCTTCCACCCTGGGAAAAAGCTTCTCTCTATCCATAGGCACTGGCTAATTCACTTACTTTTCTCTTCCACTGTTGATGCTGAAGCTTTGCTGCGTTATTATAGGACTTGGAAGAGTCTAAGGAGAAAGCATTTTGTGATTGTTGTGCCAAACACCTATACTGGGTAGTACAAAGTTAATAGTTTTGTAAAAGCCAACATTCTCGGTTAATTTGTATTTGAGGTTAATACCATGGGCTTTTAGTTTATTGCCCATCGCAGCTCTTGACTAAGTTGAAGTACAATTTATGAACTCCGTTATTGCCACAATGGTAGAAGACCGAGAGATGTGGTCAGTCAAAAGAATCTAGGTGTCTGCTTACAGAAGCCACTGAAAGTTAGTGCATTTTTGCTGGAAGTAACAAAGGAAGTTAATGAAAAGTTTCATCTTGATGGGGTTGGCATTTGAAACTGAGGGTGTTATGTTTGATTTTACAGAGCATTAGTCAGATTCCATATGTAGTCAACTATTCAGTTTTAGATACCTAAGCTCAGGAACTACAACATTGACTTCTTGGAGAATCCCTACAGTGCAGAAGGAGGCCATTCAGCCCATCGAGCCTGCACTGGCAATAATCCCACCCAGGCCCTATTCCCATAACACCACGTGTTTATCCTGCTATTCCCCTTGTCACTAAGGGGCAATTTAGCATGACCAATCCATCTAACCCGCACAACTTTGGATTGTGGGAGGAAACTGGAGCACCCGGAGAAAACCCATGCAGACATGGGAGGAACGTGCAGACTCCACACAGACAGTGACCCAAGCTGGGAATCGAACCCAGGTCCCTGGCTCTGTGAGCAGCAGTGCTAACCACTGTGCCACCTTGAAGGAGTACGATGTCTAGAACAGTGCAGCATCTTCTAGAGTTAAATAATGTGGCTTGGTTGTATAAATTAGGTTTGTATTCCCTGAAATTTGGAAGATTGAGAGGTAACCTAATGAAGACATTTAAAATAAGTGAAGGATTTGTAAGGGTAGATTGGGGTAGGGGTGGGGAGGGGAGTAGGGGGATAAGTCCAGAACAATGTTAATATTACAATTCTGCTAGTAAAGACTCAAATCCAGAAGCATTTATCATGCATAGATAGTTGGAACTCTGGAACCTGCTCCCTCAGCGATTGTGGATGTTGAGTAGATGAATTTTCTCCAGACTGAGATGGACAGCATTGTATTGGGTTAAGCATTTGGATGGAGGTGGGCTAAAGGCAAACAATAGAATTGAGGAACAGATCATTTGTGATGTATTTGAATGGCAGAACAAGCTTGTGGCATTGAGGAACCTCTTCCTGTTCCAACGTGGAAATGTTTCCTGTTCCTCGGGTGTAAATTGGATAAAATGAACAAAGCTGGCTTCCTCTGCACCTTTTGCAACATGTTTTCAATCTTCCACCACTACCTCCTCACCTATAAATGATAATCACAACTTGCAATCTTGGCAAATCGATTTGGAACTTGGAAAGATGTGCTCTAGGTAAGCTATCTCCAATTCAAACTGCTCAGAATAGCTCAGCATCAAGCAACTATCTCTGGATAAAAGCAAATTTACTGCGGGTGCTGGAATCTGAAACCAAAAGAGAAAATGCTGGAAAATTTCAGCAGGTCTGGCAGCATCTGTAAGGAGAGAAAAGAGCTGACGTTTCCAGTCCAGATAATCCCTTTGTCAAAGCTAAAAGGTAGAGAAAGTGGGAGATATTTACACTGCAGGGTGAGGGAATGAAAGATGAGTCATAGCCACAGAAACCAGGGGAAAGGCTGCTAATGGCAGCCCAGAGAGAGAATAAAGGTTGTGAATGGCCAAGAGAAGCTGAAATCAAAGGGTAAACTGTGACAGAGGAAGATTTGAGGGTAGGGGGGGGAGATGGGTCGGAGATAAAATTGAGAGAAAAGGGGAAAGGGGAAGCAAAGAGGGAAGAAAGAGAAATGAAATGGGGGAAAAAATAGGGGGAAAGAGTGTGGGAGGAAAGGAAAATAAAGACAATAAAGAAATAAAAATTAAAAACAAAATAAAAATAACTGTTAAAAATTAAATAATGATTCATTGGCACCTTGCTGTTTACAGAAAGCAGTCCATTGCAGATGGTTCACCTTTGCTGATGGCTTAAGGGGCAAATCCTTGAGAGTCCAGCTGTGCCACAAGTGCCCAGATGTTGCTGTCTTGTTTTGGCCATTGGCCTGGACTGTTGCCAAGTCCAGTGGGCCCCAATCCTGATGGTGACACAGGCCAGCACAGGGGAGCTCTCACCATTTTTCTCTGTTGCCCGCCAGCGTCTCCTGGGTATGAGAATCGATGTTTTGGGCTTTTGTTTCATTATTCTAAACATAGAGGGGGTGATTCTCTCAAAAGCATTCTAAATGTCAAATTTGCATAAAAACTGGAGTAAAAACTGCAGAAGTTTCAAAATGAATCTCCTACACTCTGTGCACTGCAGAGAACCTCAGCATGAATATAGTTAAAAATCAGGGCTCGAGGCCTATTCCCGCTGGAGAGGCCAGCAGCATGGCGCTGAGTGAGCCTCTACGCATGCACCAATGTATCAGTGCGGAGATCAGCACGTGCGTAGTAGCCCCACACTGCCGACCTCCCGATCACTGGCCAGCTCTGCAACCCCTGCATTGCTGCCCTCTGACCCAGCCAAGGCCCAATCGCTGACCCCCGAACGTGCCTGGGCCAACCTCGGTCCCCCACCCCCGGCCTGCCCCATCCTCCCCCCCATCCTGATGCCCAGCCCGATCGCTGGCCTCCATCTCTCTCGATTGTGATCCCAGTGCAGAGTGGCAGCGGGACCCCCACTGATCTCCCCACCCCCTCAGAGGCCCGTCCATCGATTAGGCTCCACCCCATTGACGCTGCCCCGTGCTCGGTGGGCAGTGCCAAGGTGCACCTTAGGCAATGGCACTTTGCCCCCTTGGGCAGTGCCAGGGAGCCTAAGCTGGCAGTGCTGTGGTATTGCAGTGCAATACACACAGGGCATCCTCTCCAGCACCTCAACGGCCCCTCCTTCACTCCAGCAAGGTCAGGCCTGCAAGTGGGCAGTTATACTAAACCCCGCTAGAGTAGATCACTCCTGGCTGGGGGCGTGGAGGGATGGGGAGGCTAGTGGGCTGGATATTTATATTAAAATATTATTTAAATGGTGGTTTGCATACATTATTCAGGTCCGCACCGAGGAAATCTAGAAGCCAGAGACCCGCGGAGGCTGTGGCTCCCAGCGGGGACCCCATGAACCAGCCTCCGCCTCAGTCTCCCAGCCAGCTGTCCTAAAAAGCAGCTGCTCCCAGAATCCCTACAGTGCAGCAAGAGGCCACTCGACCCATCGAGCCTGCAATCCCACCCAGGCCCTAGCCCCATGCATTTAGCCTGCCAGTCCCCTCGACACTAAGGGCAGTTTAGCATGGCCAATTCACCTGAGCTGCACATCTTTGGACAGTGGGAGGAAACCGGAGCATCCCACGCAGACACGTGGAGGACATGCGGACTCCAGTGGCCCAAAGCGGGAATCGAACCCGGGTCCCTGGCGCTGGGAGGCAGCAGCGCTAACCACTGTGCCACCGTGCTGCCCCAACACCCTTGAAGTGGACCTGACCATGATTAAACTCAAAATATTCCATCTCTAGAAGATTCATGATTTGGCAAAACTGCCCCGAAGTTTACAGAAAACTTTTTTTTTCCCAGTTGATCTTATTCCAGCTAAAGAAAGGGAAGACAGTTGGCAAGTGTCTGTACAACATGTAGCAACATTGCCTCTATTTATAGGAAGGTGGCAGAGAATGACTAATCTGTGAGCAAACATTCTGGCACCTAATGCCTGAATATAGAATTCTGCATTGTGATGGCACACACGCATTCGACAAGTCTCAAGGCACTGTTACACTGGAGAGTGCAGCTGCTAACAGATATCGTTTTCTCAGTGCCTTTCCCTTTGAAACAAGCTACCTATCTGACAGCCAGCATCATCACGGACTCTTGTGGATCCAACCTTACAACAGTTTTCTTCATAGAATCCTTACAGTGCAGAAGGAGGCCATTCGGGCCATTGAGCCTACACCGACAACAATCCACCCTAGCCCAATCCCCGTGTATTTACCCTGCTAATCCCCCTGACACTCAGGGGCAATTGTGCACGGCCAATTCACCTAACCCACACATCTTTGGAGTGTGGGAGGAAATCGGAGCACCCAGAGGAAACCCACGCAGGTACAGGAGAACGTGTAGACTCCACACAGATAGTGACCCAAGGTCAGAATTGAACCGGGTTCCTAGCGCCGTGAGGCAGCAGTGCTCACCACTGTGCCACCGCACGGCTTCATGGGAAGGAACCGTCATCGGCAAAGCCGGCATTTGCTCCCCATCCCTAATTCACCTCAAACTGAACGTTTGCAAGGGTAGTTAAGAGTTAACAGCATTGCTGTGGGTCTGGAGTAGACACAGTAAGAAGTCTGACAACACCAAGTTAAAGTCCAACAGGTTTATTTGGTAGCAAATGCCACTAGCTTTCGGAACACCGTTCCTTCATCAGGTGTGGAGAGTTCTCTGGAGTAGGCCAGATCAGGTAACGATGGCAGATTCCCTTCCCTTAAAGACATTAATGAACTAGACAGTCTTAACGACAATCTATGATGGTTTTGTGGTCACCATTACAGAGACTAGCTTTATGGTCCAGATTTATTAGTTGAAATTAAATTCTACCAACTATCATTGTGGAACCCGTGTCCCCAGAGCATTAGCCCTAGCCTATCCCATTAATATTAAAGAATACAGGGGAAGATTTAAGCACTATCACTAGCGTAGTATTAGACAAGTTAATGGGGCTAAAGCCAGCTAAATCCCCTGGCCCTAATGGATTGCATCCTGGGATCCTAAAATAAGTAGCAACAGAGATAGTGGAATGTGTTGGTTGTAATTATCCAAAAATCCTTGGATTGTGGTGAAGTACGGGAGGATTGGAAACCTACCAATGTGACACCCCTCTCCAGAAAAGGAGGGAGGCAAAAAGCAGATAACTATCGGCTAGTTAGCCTAATATCTATTGGAAAAATGTTGGAATCAATTATTAAGGAAATGATAGCAGCATCATTTAAAAAATTATAGTCAAATCAAGCAGAAACTGTGTCTGACTAATTTATTTGAGTTTTTCAAGAAAGTCTCAATCACAGTGGATGGAGGGGAACCAGTAGATGTGTTGTGTTTGCACTTCCAGAAGGTGTTTGGCAAGGTATCTCACAAAAGGTTAAGTAACAAGATAAGACTCCGTGGTGTTGGAGTAGAGAAATGGAGAATAAGCAGGAAACAGTGAGTGGGGATAAAGGGTTCTTTTTCAGCTTGGCGACCTGTAGCCAGTGGGGTTCCAGAGGGATCAGTGCTGGACTGCAACTGTTTACGATATGTATTAATGACTTGGAGGAAGGAAGCAAATGTTCTGTAGCCAAATTTCCAGACGACACAGAAATAAGTGGAATTGCTAAATTGTCCCTTAGTGTCCCAAGATGTGTGGGTTAGATGGATTAGCCATAGGAAATGTGTGAGATTAGAGGGAACGGGCAGGGGTGAGAACCTAGTTAAGATATTCTGCCAGGGAGTCAGTGCAAACTCAATGGGCTGAATGGCCTCTTCTGCACTGTAGAGATTCTATTGTTCTATGGCTGGAATGGTTATCCACTTTGGCAGGAATAATAGTAGGAGGGCGAAAAACTGCAGCATGCTACGGTGCAGAGGGACCTGGGGGTCCTTGTGCATGAGTCACAAAAACCCAGCCTGCAGGTGCAGCAGGTGATCAAGAACGCGAATGGGATGCTGGCCTCTATAGCGAGGGGGATAGAATATAAAAGCAGGGGGGTCTTCCTGCAACTGTACAGGGCATTGGTGAGGCCGCAGCTGGAGTACTGTGTGCAGTTTTGGTCACCGCACCTGCGGCAGGATATTTTGGCCTTGGAGGGAGTGCAGAGGAGGTTCACTAGGCTGATACTGGAGATGAGGGAGTTAGACTATGAAGAGAGAGTAGACTGGGTCTGTACTCGTTGGAGTTTAGAAGGATGAGGGGGGATCTTATAGAGACGTGTAAGATAATGAAAGGGATGGATAGGGTAAAGGTAGAGAGATTCTTCCCGCTCAGAAAGGACAGTAGGACTAGAGGGCACAGCCTCAAGATAAGGGGGGGGCGGTTTAGAACGGAGTTGAGGAGGAACTTCTTCACTCAAAGGGTGGTGAATCTCTGGAATTCTCTGCCGTTGAAGTGGTGGAGGCTGCCTCGCTAAATATTTTTAAGACATGGGCTGATAGGTTTTTGACAGACAGGGGAATTAAGGGTTATGGGGAGAGGGCGGGAAGGTGGAACTGATCCACTTCAGATCAGCCATGATCTTATTGAATGGCGGGGCAGGCTCGAAGGACTAGATGGCCTACTCCTGCTCCTATTTCTTATGTTCTTATTATGAATGTTATAGGCCAGAGGGATTTTCCCATCCTGCGGTGAACGAAGATTCGGCTGGTCGCCAAATTCTCCGACTTCGCTGCAGCGGGAATCTGGCGGGAACAGTTGTCGGATCGCACCCTCTGATTCTATGAACAGCTTTGCCAGAACAAGTGAAATTGAGGAAATGCACTCTTGCATCCTGCTGCGCTGTTGTGATTGACGCTGGAAAAAGTTTCTGTGAAGGGGGTTGGAGTGGCAAAGCAGCCGGGTGTTGAAGCATTCACAATGTAACTGCGTTGTGCTTCTTCTGTCTTTATTTCCCTCACATTTTGGATCTTTTCTCTTTTTTTTAGATTATTGCTTATCAGCCGTATGGAAAGTCTGTGGACTGGTGGGCTTACGGAGTCTTACTTTATGAAATGTTGGCTGGTCAGGTAAGGAACCTTTTTGGGAAAGTTGATTTTGGACAACAGTATATTCCCACCGGCTTTATTTCAAGTCTTTTCGAGTCTCGGTGATCCTTTGTCAGAGCGAAGGAAATCTAGCTGTGACGAAGGGTCATCCAAACTCGAAACACTGGCTCTATTCTCGCTCCACAGACGCTGTCAGACCTGCTGAGATTTTCCAGCATTTTTCTGTTTTTGTTTCAGATTCCAGCATCCACGGTACTTTGCGTCAAACAGTATATCCCTGTTTAGTAGCAACTAAATGGCACAGTGGTTAGTACTGCTGCTTCACAGTACCAGGGACCCCAGGTTTGATTCCCAGCTTGGGTCACTATGTGGAGTTTGCACATTCTCCCCGTATCTGTGTGGGTTTCCTCCGGGTGCTCCGGTTTCCTCCCACACTCTGAAAGGTTAGGTGCATTGACTCAAACTGGGGCAATTTACTATAACTTCATTGCAGTGTTAATATAAGCCTTACTTGTGATAAATAAACTTTAATTTTTTGATAATAAGCTGATTGAAGATCTGAGTGATCATAAAGAATCAATTTTTCTTTTATTATCTTTACTCTTCAAAGATTTCCATTATTTAGACAGATATCAATTCCTGGAAAACTGGGCTGATGAAATATCGACATTTTTCTTCTGTAAAAGAATATAAACAGTGGAAAATGAGAGCAGGAATGCCCTAGCTGCCATCCAATCAGATAGTTTTCTAAAAAAGTTCAAGTGAATCCTAATTTATTTCATAGAATCACAGGACCCGACAGTGCAGAAGGAAGCCATTCAGCCCATCGAGTCTGCACCGACCATAATCCCACCCAGGCCCCGTAACCCCACATATTTACTCCGCTAATCCCTCTAACCTATGCATTCCAGGACACTAAGGGGCAATTTAGCATGGCCAATCAACCTAACCCGCACATCTTTCAGACTGTGGGAGGAAACCGGAGCGCCTGGAGGAAGCCCATGCAGACACGGGGAGAACATGCAAATTCCACACAGACGTTGACCCAAGCCTGGAATTGAACACAGGTCCCTGAAACTATGCGACAGCAGTGCTAACCACTGTGCCTCCGTGCCACCCCATTTGTTATAAAGGCAGTGAAGACAACTAGCCTTGGAGTGAGATTGAAAGAGGCCTTACGAGTCAGTCGTGTGACTGGAAGTGGGAGGGGAGTGAAGAACATTGTTTGTAAAGTTGGAGCGAGAGTTTTGAATGGGAAAATGGGCAGATAAAGGACGAGGGAATCAGTTTCAGAAGAATGAGAGAACTTGCATTTCTTCAGCATGATGTCAGGATGTTCCAGAGTGCGCCACGGCAATTGAAGAACTCCTGAGATGTGGTCTATATCAACCCGTCCCTGCAGGAGCCTGTGATTGGCTGTTGGAGCAGGAAATTGAACCACTTCCTCAGCCAATGACAGCTCATGGATTGCCGGGAGTGAGAAAGAGCAGCAGTTATCATTGTCAGTCTGAAATTTGAACGAGAGCGTTATAGGAGAGTTAAGAAGCATCAAAATCAAAACAAAACTGCACCTAGAGAGAAAGCAAGACCACAGACTGGCCATCGCCCTCTTGGCATTGAGGGTGACTTGCCTCCACTCTGATTCGATGGAAGGCTGGTAAGTCCAGTGCACGATCCACATGGATGGCAGGCGGTTGATGAGATTTGCGCACACTCGCCGACGCCTCGACTTCTTCAAAATGATCTTGTGGGACATGGGCATCGCTGGCTGGCCAGCATTTATTGCCCATCCCTAATTGTCCTCGGAGGGCAGTTGAGAGTCAACCACATTGCTGCGGCTCTGGAGTCACGTGTAGGCCAGACCAGGCAAGGACAGCAGATTTCCTTCCCTAAAAGACGTCAGTGAACCAGATGGGATTTTCAGACAATCGATAATGTTTTCATGGCCATCAGTGGATTCTTAATTCCAGATTTTTAAAAAATTGAATTCAAATTCCATCATCTGCCGTGGTGGGATTTGAACCTGGGTCCTCAGAACATGAGCTGAGTTTCTGAATTAAGAGGCTAGTGGTAATACTACTAGGCCATCACCTCCCCCAACGTGATTTACCGCTGCAGTTTCTTGACATGCTCAGTGCCTTCCAAAATAAACCTTATCCACAAATCAGGGCCTTTGATGAGTCAGCAGGGATGTTTAACACCCTCAGGGACACTTTGAGAAAATCCCTAAAGTGTTTCCACTCTCCTCTTGGGAATTTCCAGCTGCAACTGAGTTCCAAATAGAACAAAAATGGAAAATGTTGGAAAATGCCAGCAGGTCTGACAGCATCTGTGGGGAGAGAATAGAGCCAACGTCTCGAGTCTGGGTCATCCAGATTTGGAGGATCAAATCCAATGACCCCTGCACCCTAACAAAGAAAGCAAAATTGTCAAATATATTTTTGAAATCTCCAAGTTAAAGAATGTGTGTGTGAATCTATCAATGTGGTATAAATTCAGCTGAAGTTTATGAATTGAATAACCTTTGTTATCTTGTTTCAGATCCTGTTGTCAGTTTTAATGGAGCTCTAACCGAAGCTTGTTTTTTGTGTCCTGACAGCCTCCATTTGATGGAGAGGATGAGGATGAGCTTTTCCAGTCTATAATGGAGCACAATGTCTCATATCCAAAATCACTGACAAAGGAAGCTGTCTTAATCTGCAAGGGGGTAAGACATCACTCTCCTGTCATGACAACACTTGCTAAGGGCTGTACAGTAACAGCGTGCTTTATATTGTGAGGTTAATGATTACTGCACTGGGTGATGTGACAGACTAATACGGTTAAGAGCTTTCATGCTGATTTTTGGTCAACATAAATATTTTACAGTAATTGAGACAATTAACAATGTTACCCAACTTCTTGAAGTATCTGTCTCCAGACGTAAGACTTTGTTCGAGCTGTTAGTCTTTCATATAATCATATCCCTACAGTGCAGAAGGGGGCCACCCGGCCCATCGAGTCTGCACCGACCACAATCCCACCCAGGCCCTATTATAACCCTACATATTTATCGTGCTAATCCTCCTGACGCTAAGGGCAATTTAGCAAGGCTAATCAGCCCAACCCGCACATCTTTGATGAGGAAGCTGGAGCACCCGGAGGAAACCCACACAGACACGGGGAGAACATGCGAACACCATACAGACAGTGACCCCAAAGCTGGAATTGAACCCAAGTCTCTGGCGTTGTGAAGAAGCAATGCTAAACCCTGTGCCACCGTGCCACCCCTATTCATTCAAAGCTTTTTGACTCAACCCATGTTTCTGAATCAATCATCTCATCAATGGTGTAGCTGGATTCTAGCTCAGGAAATGTGATTAAAGGTCATTGGCCTGGAATTTAGGACAGGATTATCCCTGCGACATCTCGAAACTGTGCTACCAAGTAAAATGGGCTTCACTGGCTGATATTTAACAGAGGGGATGGAGTTCTTGCCTGCAGGATAGAGAGTTGGTGAGATCCCTGCGTCACTTCTTTTAGAGAAGCCCAGCTGAGCGAACTGTCACGCAGGCACTTACCTGGGCAGTGTCGGGCCTTCCCCAGGATCAAGGACCCCGAGGTGGAGGCTCCACCCACTGAGACCCGCTGACCAATCAGGGAAGTGGCATCCTCCTGATGCCCGGACTGGTGGTTGGCGGGTATTAATTGGGCCTTCCCGCCGTGGATTGAATCCGATCATAGGCAGGGTAGTGACCGGGTCTCTACCTAACCGATTAAATGCTTCCCTGGCACCAATCCTGCCACAGAGGCGGGGTGTGGGCATCTGATTTTCCCCAGAGGATGTGCTTCAGTCTAATTCAGGATAGAGGGCAGGGCTCAGTCCAAAACTGTCCAACGTGGAAGTACAGTAAAAAGTCTGACAACACCAGGTTTTAGTCCAACCGATTTATTTGATAATATTCTCACAAGCTTTCGAGGGGACTGCCTCTTTGTCAAGCATTCACTTGACAAAGAGGCAGCCCCCTCGAAAGCTTGTGAGAATATTATCAAATAAATCGGTTGGACTAAAACCTGGTGTTGTCAGACTTTTTACTGTGTTTACGCCAGTCCAACGCCGGGCATACCCACATCATAACGTGGAAGTAACAGCAGGATACAGTGGCAGGGAGATGAGAGAGAGGGGACTTCATAATGGAAGTTTAACAAGTTTAAACAAAAAATAATGTCCTTTGGAGTCTGGCCACCACTGTGGGAGTGGGGTTGGTAGGTTCCCAGCAAAGTAAAGTAAAGTTTATTTATTAGTCACAAGTAGGCTTACATTAACACTACAATGAAGTTCCTGTGAAATTCCCTTAGCCGCCGCACTCCGGCGCCTGTTCGGGTCAATGCACCCGAACCAGCACATCTTTCAGACTGTGGGAAGAAACCAGAGCACCCGGAGGAAACCCAGCCAGACATGGGGAGAATGTGTAAACTCCGCACAAACACTGACCCAAGCCGGGAATCAAACATGGTACCCTGGCACTGGGAGGCAGCAGTACTAACCACTGTGCCACCCTAGTGAAGTGAAGCAGGGAGGCCCTGACACCCTGCCGGGATAGCTGACCCTCCCCTGGCCTGAAGGCAGTGACATTGACTGCCTGCCTCCTGCTTGGAGACTGATTGGAAAATCCCTGTCGGCCTCAGTTAGTCAGCAACAGGTTTCAGTCTGAATCAGCCTCTGGAACGTGGCCTGGAGAGGGATGAAATGGGAATATGCCCGGCAGCCAGTGTGCCAGTTTTCATACCCACTTGCCTCGGTTTTTGACTCCGTCCAGCCCACTAACTCAGTTTGCCTCTCCATAGAGGCTACCAGGCTCATGGAATATTTCCAGCAGCCCCTGTTTTTGTTTCCAACAGCTGAACTGTTTTGCTTTTTGCGGGGTTTTTAATTCTGGCTTAAATCATAGAATCCCTAGAGTGCAGAAGGAGACCATTCAGCCCATCGAGTCTGTATCGAACACTGTCTCATCCAGGCCCTATCCTCATAACCCCACTTACCCTGCTAATTCCCCAGGTACTAAGGGGCAATTTAGCATGGCCAATCGATCTAACCCGCACAGTGTGGAAGGGAACATATGTGGCAAGTTGAAGGCACTTTACTATTTTTAAAACATGGAATATCATAGAATATAATCCCTGCAGTGCAGAAGGGGGCTATTCAGCCCATTGTGTCTATACAGAACACAGTCCCACCCAGGCCCTATTCCCGTAACCCTCAATTATCTTGCTAATCCCCTGACACGAGGGTTAATTTAGCATGACCAGCCCACCTAACCCACACATCTTTGGACTGTGGGAGGAAACCAGAGCATCCCGAGGAAACCCACACACAGACACTGGGAGAACGTGCAGACTCCACAGAGACAGTGACCCAAGGCTGGAATTGAACCCGGGTCCCTGATGCTGCGAGGCAGCAGTGCTAACCATTGCACCGCTGTGCCACAATAACTCCAGGAATTGTAAAGGAACAGTTCTTTATTACTAAAAATAATGTAAAGTAAAACCACAAGTTTGTGGTGAACACAAACAAATCCCAACTCGGACAGTGCGACAATGGACCCACTCAGGGGCCTGCTTTATAAAGGACTCGGTATACAAGCTGGTAAGGTTATTAGTAATCACCAGGGAGCTCATACAGGGAGGTCAATCAGTGATTTACCCATTGCAGATCCTGGGAGTTATCACATTGACCAAACCCATCATCATGTGAGGCTAATATCAAGGCAAGGTGTCTGTACTCGACGAATGATACATCGCTATATGATAGTGCTGCTTCCTCTCCACCAGCCTATATGACACTGACTTATTTTGCAACTAGTTGGTGACAAAGGGCAGGATTTTCCAGCCACGCTTGACCCAAACACACAAAATCCCGCCCGAGGTCAATAGACCTTTGCATGGTCATTCTGTGGTGGGCAAGATGGGCATGCTCTGTCCAAAGGAATGATTGTGTTACTGACAATCATTAAACAATTTCTTAGCGGCTTAGACAAATATCCTGAGAGAAAATTAAAAGTAGTGGACAAATACATTCTGTACAAATAAACATTCACATTGCACACAGTGTCATTTCATATTTGCCGAACATTGCGGAGGTTGAAATTCACACAATGCGAACCTCACATCCTCTTTCAAAAATAAACGTGTAGAATTTTTTTTTAATTTTAATTTTTGGCTTTTTGTCAGATTTCTCCGGTATTTTTACTTAAAACAAGGAAGACTCAAACCCATCAGAGGAAACGACAAGTAACAAAGTGTTACTTTGCGTGAGAGTGTGAAGAAGCTGGAATAACAAACACATTTGAAAGTTAAATCACCAACAGCTAATGGATCTTCCTCTACTGATACTCATTATACTGACGGATTAAACACAATATTGCTGACCCTTGCTACAAACCAATCTCCCTGATCTTCTCCCCGATTTTCACTGTTCAAACAATGCATTTGTCATTATTAACACAATTAGCGTAGCAAGGGTTAAACACTCACGATTAGAATTCTTTGAAATTGTGTTCCATAACTGTGTTCCATAATTGCATCATGACAGCTCAGAGGCTATCTCTGTTGCTGTGCGGACACATGGATTTGGGCCTGTGTCCGTGGGAGTTTGCGCGTTCTCCCCATGGTTGCGTGGGTTTCCTCCGGGTGCTCCGGTTTCCTCCCACATCCCAAAAATGTGCTTTTAGGCTGATTGATTGGGTAACAAATTGTCCCTATATTGGACCTCCCTGATCCTCACACATTAGGCATAGACTAAAATCATGAATAGGTCACTGACCATGGGACGGCGGCGCGGGCTCGTTGGGCCGAAGGGCCTGTTTCCCGTGCTGTGTTGTTCTTTGTATAACAGTGCAGATGTTGGCATCCTGCTGAAATGCAGTTTGTAAAGTAAAACTCTGAAATTGGCCAAAACCTGGTTCCAAAAACACACACTCACACACTCATCCCCCCTGGCCCGACCACTCCTACTTAACCATTTATTTGTGTCACAAAAGGTTTACATTAACACTGCAATAAAGTTAGTGTGAAAGTCCCCTAGCCGCCACACTCCGACACCCACTCAGATACACCGAGGGAGAATTTAGTATGGCCCAACGCACCTAACCAGCACGTCTTTCGGACTGTGGGAAGAAACCGGAGCACCCGGAGGAAATCCATGCAGACATGGGGAGAACACGCAGACTCCGCACAGACAGTGACCCAAGCCGGGAATCAAACCTGGTTCCCACTGTGCCACCGCGCTGCCTTAATTCTGCTCCCAAACAACATTCCCACGTCCCAGTAGAGTCCTAGAGCTTTTTACAGCATGGGAAACAGGCCCTTTGGCCCAAACTGTCCATGCCACCCAGTTTTTACCACTAAGTTAGTCCCAATTGCCTCTACTACTGCCTCTGGCAGCTCGTTCCAGACACTCACCACCCTCTGTGTGAAAATAATTGCCCTCTGGATCCCTTTGTATCTCTCCCCTCTCACCTTATACTATGCCCTCTAGTTATAGATTCCCCCACCTCTGGGAAAAGTACTTTGCAGTTTATTGACAAAATGCTGCAGCACTAGCTGTTCAACGTGAGCAAGTAGTTGTCCTTTAATGCCTTTTGAGGTGGGTACATTTGAGCTGCATTTGTGCCTCACTATCCAATGATTTATTTCTCTCATTTACTCATGTGTCGCTGGCAAGACCAAGGTTTATTGTCTAACCACCTTGGAGGAGGTGGGTGATGGCGAGTCACTGTTTCTGGTGATACTATCACCGTACTACTCTATTGGGAAACATAGAAAATAGGTGCAGGAGTAGGCCATTCGGCCCTTCAAGCCTGCACCACCAATCAACAGGATCATGGCTGATCATGCACTTTTAGTATTCCAGTCCCGCTTTCTCTCTATACCCCTTGATCCCTTTAGCCGCAAGGGCCACGTCCAGCTCCCTCTTGAACACATCTAATGAACTGGCCCCACAGCTTTCTGTGATAGAGAAAAGAAATGATGTGGAGTTGCCAGCATTGGACTGGGGTGGGCACAGTAAGAAGTCTGCCAACACCAGGTTAAAGTCCAACAGGTTTATTTAGTATCACTGTGAAAGCTCGTGATACCAAATAAACCTGTTGGAATTTAACCTGGTGTTGTGAGACGTCTCACAAAGAAAAGAAATGTAGAGAAAAAATGATGAAGGAGCAGTGAACAGTTGTGTGGTTTAGAGGGAAGTTTTACATACAGTGAATATCATGCAACAGGAATTCATTTTTGCAAAGCACTAAAGAGTTTATGTATCTCTGTCTCTCTCTCTGTCTCTTGCAAGCTATCTTTCATCACCTGATTCATTTTAGCTCAAGTTTTCTTTTAATTACTCTCTTTCACAGCTAATGACAAAACACCCAGCAAAGCGTCTAGGCTGTGGACCCGAGGGAGAGAGAGATATCCGGGATCATGCTTTCTTCCGGAGGATTGATTGGGAGAAATTGGACCAACGGGAGATACAGCCTCCCTTCAAACCGAAAGTGGTGAGTGTGTTGAAATCCAGGCCCCATTATGTCATGTGTAAGGAAACTAGGCTGGGTGCACATGGAAGGAACTGCTGATTTCACATTGATGTAACATTTGCACTCAATAAATAGTTTGGCTGAGGCAGCAGAGTTTAAAATAAATAGGTCAGGTACAGTATAAGGCTTCATACATTTCAAGTACCACCTTTTCTAAGAGTTATACATAGAATAGAACCCTACAGTGCAGAAACAGGCCCTTCGGCCCATCGAGTCTGCACCGAACACAATCCCACCCAGACCCTATCCCCATATCCCTACCCATTTACCTACTAATCCCTCTAACCTACGCATCCCAGGACACTAAGGGGCAATTTTAGCATAGCCAATGAACCTAACCTGCACATCTTTGGACTGTGGGAGGAAACCGGAGCACCCGGAGAAAACCCACGCAGACACAAGGAGAATGTGCAAACTCCACACAGGCAGTGACCCGAGCCAGGAATCGAACCCAGGACCCTGGAGCTGTGAAGCAGCAGTGCTAACCACTGTGCTACCGTGCCGCCCTATTTATGAATTGAAGTTTGCTGTTTCCTTAAAGGGAGTCTTTTCTGAGCGACAGGAAACCAAATAATCTTCAAGCTGTAACATGAAAAATGTATTTAATAGTCACAAGAAAGGCTTACGTTAACACTGCAATGAAGTTACTGTAAAAATCCCCTAGTCACCACGGTCCGTTGCCTGTTTGGGTACACTGAGAGAGAATTTACTATGACCAATTAATCTAATCTGCACATTTTTGGACTGTGGGAGAAAATCAGAGCACCCGGAGGAAAGCCACACGGACACAGGGAGAATATGCAGACTCCACACGGACAGTGAACGGAGGCTAGAATTGAACCCGGGTCCTTGGCGCTGTGAGGTCGCAGTGCTAACCACTGTGCCCCCGTGCCACCCCAGATTATTGCCAAACAGATAGCCTGCAGGATGGATGGGAAAGCCATCTGGGAATATATACCCATGTTTAGGAAAAAAAGCAAGCCAGCTCCTGACAGACAAATGAGGAGAGTTGAGCTTTCTCAAGTGGTATCAGACTGGTTTCTATGTTCCTGAAGCTGGAGAGTGAGCTGTTATCAGCTTTGCTCAGTGAGATGATCTTGATTCTATCCAGTGGTGCTGTAATGTTCCTTGTCAGGAGGATTTGTGAGGGCTTAATTTGCAATCATGTGGAGTTAGAATGAAACTCCTACAGTGCAGAAGGAGGCCATTCAGCCCATCAAGTCTGCACCAACCACAATCCCACCTAGGCCCCATTCCCATAACCCCATGCATTTACTCTACCTAGTCCCCCTCATACCAAGGGGAATTTAGCATGGCCAGTCCACCCAAAAAATCAACTTACCCAGACACATCCACCCCCCCCTGCCCCCTCCCCATCCCCACAACCCTGCATATTTAGCGTGGCCAATGCACCAAGCCAGCATACCTTTCGGACTGTGGGAGAAAACTGGAGCACCAAAAGAAACCCATGCAGAGACAGGGAGAATGTGCAGACTCCACACAGACAGTGACCCAAAGGCAGAATTGAACCTGGGTCGGCGGGGCTGTGCAGCAGCAGTGCCAACCACTGTGCCACCACACATGCTTAATGTTTCCTTTCTTAAAAAAGGAGGTTTTGGACCAGGTTGGGGGCAGGCACCCAGTCAGTCTCAGCATGGCAGGATACTCTGGCAGTGCTGATAAGGGTCACACTGGCAGCAGCTAGGGAATAACCATTTTGCTGTCTTCGCTGAAGACAGGTTAGTGATACAGAGATTGAGGAACTATGTTGCAGACTATATTTAACACGGGTGAAAATCAAAACAGAAACTGAGATTGACAGAGTGAATTGTGACGATATAGTTACTGTAGCTGCAATCACTGCATTCTTTCAGAGGAAGAGGATAGAGCATATCGAAGGTTGCAGATATGTTGAGGAGGACAGTGAGGAATAGTTTACCTTTGTCACAGTCATAGCCACGGGTAAGGAAAGAGTTGAAGGTGGAATCTTATCTTGTTGGAGGAACCATATCCGTATGGGAAGAAGTACAGAGTTAGGTGCCCCCTAGATCACTGCGATTGGGACCTACAGTCACTGAATTGCAACAATAGGTTGGATTAAAAGGCTGATTACAAGAGGCTCCGGTTTGCCAATGACACTAAATGAGGAATTACTGAGCAAATGGACAGCATGTCTAACTGGGCACCTCAGCCAGTGCAGCAGTTCCTCAGCACCACACTGGAATATTAGATTCTATCCTCCAGCTCCTAGAGTGGGATTTGAACCCACCATCTTTTGACTCAGGCTGGAGTGTGATTGGCTGAGCCGCGAATGACACAGGAACAGAGCGAAGCTTGCACAACAATATTTTAAAACAGCCTGGATTTTAGATTTAACAGGTCCGTGTATAAACAGGTGGCTGACTCAATTTGCCCAGTGCTGTTTTCTGTAATGACTTCCGATTCCAGTGCATCTCTAAAAACAGGCTTTCTAATTTTAAGCACACTTGATGAAACAAGTAACTTTAGCATTCGAAGAATATTCATAGTCCCAGCAACAAAGAATGGATGCACAGTGCGGTATATCAACAGTGGCTTTGTACCAGATCTTAAATCAGTTTTCATTTTACAGAGCACCACAAACAACGCAGGGTTCATTCATGTAAGTCTGACTTCACAACTAAGGAGCATCCTAAAGGCTTTGTTCCACTAACCCTTCTGGAACAGCAGTGACATTTGTGATAGCAGTGTGATCTTGTTGTAATCACAGGGCCATCGCGTTTGTGCTTTATTTTCCTTTTCTTAACACGCTGCAAGCCAGGAGTTCAGTGTTTGTGCTATAACACGTTTGTGTGTGTTCAAATTGCAACAAAGCACCGACACTCAGGAGCATAAATATTAGAAATATCCAAGTGAATCTCGGGATTAAATACCACTAAAGAATGGTGTGGAATGACCGTGATCACTCAATACTTTCTCGTTCTTTCGACACTAAAAAAGAATGTTGCCGTTCTTCCATTGACCCCAGTGCAAAGCTAACTGAACCATTCAGGCATGTACTGAGTTTGCCACTAAATGGGCAGTAACATTTATCCTCACATTCCAACAAATCATTGTGTGGCAGTTAGAGAACTGATCTGTATTTAATCTGTTTTGCTGTTGATACTTGAGTGTGTATTAAGTGGAGGTAATGGCAGTTTATCGCAAGAAAGGGAGGGACAATTGTGGTCAACTGGTCTCTGCCGTCCCTGAGGGCAGCTAATAATAACCAGTTAACAGGAGGGAGGGAGTAGATTCTGTGTCTGCTCCTTGTCACATAATTCCATATGGACTGGGGAGAGAGGGAGGAGAGTAAACTAGGTGAAAAGTAACATTATTTGGAAACGCGCCTGCTTCAAAGAACAAAGAAAATTACAGCACAAGAACAGGCCCTTCGGCCCTCCAAACCTGCACTGACCGTGCTGCCCGACTGAACTAAAACCCCCTACCCTTCCAGGGACCATATCCCCCTATTCCCATCCTAAAAGAGTAAGTAGTTATTGGGCACAGTAAGAAGTCTCACAGCACCAGGTTAAAGTCCAACAGGTTTATTTGGTATCACGAGCTTTCAGAGCATTGCTCCTTCAGTGTTAAATACCAGATAAACCTGTTGGACTTTAACTTGGTGCTGTGAGACTTCTGACTGTGCTCATCCCAGTCCAACACCGGCATCTCCACATAATAATCAGTGGGATGGTGATGGCCTAGTGGTATTATTTATTGCTAGACTATTAATCCAGAGACTCAGCTAATGTTCTGGGACCCGCCACGGCAGCTGTTGGAATTTGAACTCAATAAAAAAAAATCTGGAATTAAGGAATCTACTGATGGCCGTGAAATCATTGTTGATTGTTGGAAAAACCCATCTGGTTCACTGATGCCCATTAGGGAAGGAAATCTGCCATCCTTACCCGGCCTGGCCTACATGTGACTCCAGAGCCACAGCAATGTGGTTGACTCTCAACTGCCCTCCAAGGACAACTAGGGATGGACAATAAAGGAGCCAATAACACCCATGTCCCCAAATTAATTTAAAAAAATTGAATAGGTTAGTTGACAATAACCTTCAAAATGCACATTTCTAAATTTAACTGATTATTTAGCTGAGTAGATGACATTCAGATGAATTCATTAAACTGTGTTTAACTGCAGATTTTTGAATTTGACTCCATACTAATGGTACCGCTTTGCTTGGTTGCATTCATTATACTAATCTGAATCTGATCTACAATGAACCAATGAAGCATGTGTTTGTTGCAGTTTAACCATTCTGAAGATTGATTTTCGTGGCACTGAATTGCTTGTTGTATTGGAGTGTGCACGAGACATATTTCATATAGAAACCAGAACTAATCTGTTGAACTTACGATCATTTGTTTTTCCTTGCGGCAGTCAGCGTTAGCAAGAATGGCGTTCTCTGAACTGTTAACGTTCAGGCTTGGAAATGTCGGAACTGAAACGTAACGAGAAACTGAGATCGCGTTTAAAAGGTTTTGCTTCCTTGATGGCCAACAAATTAATTTGTGTGATAACAGAGCAGATGGTCTCATGTACATGCTGAATTTTATCTGGGGCAGCAGTTGGGCATTTGCTTCAGAGTTTCTGAGCTAGAATGGGAAAAGAATACTGCTGATTTAGAATCATAGAGATAGACAGCACGGAAACAGGCCCTTCGGCCCAATATGTCCATGCAAGTCAGCTTTCCTAAACTGAACTAGTTTAGTTTGGTCCATATCCCTCTAAACCTTTCCCATCCATGGACCTTTCTCATTCAAATCCAGAGGTCCATTCTCCAGTTATCTGATTTGATTTGATTTATTATTGTCACATGTATTAACATACAGTGAAAAGTATTGTTTCTTACAGGCTACACAGACAAAGCATACCATTCATAGAGAAGGAAACGAGAGAGTGCAGAATGTAGTGTTGCAGTCATAGCTAGGGTGTAGAGAAAGATCAATTTAATGCAAGGTAGGTCCATTCAAAAGTCTGGTGGCAGCAGGGAAGAAGCTGTTCAGTTGATACGTGACCTCAGACTTTTGTACCTTTTTCTCAACTGAAAAAGGTGGAAGAGAGAATGTCCGGGGTGAGTGGGGCGCTTAAAATCATAGGAACTTTACAGTGCAGAAAGAGGCCTCTTGGCCCATCGAGTCTGCACTGACCACAATCCCACCCAGGCCCTAACCCCATATCCACCCGCTAATCCTTCTAACCTACACATCTCAGGACACTAAGGGGCAATTTTAACATGGCCAATCAACCTAATCTGCACATCTTTGGACTGCAGGAGGAAACCGGAGCAGACACAAGGAGAGTGTGCAAACTCCACACATTCAGTGACCCAAGCCGGGAATCGAATCCAGGTCCCTGGAGCTGTGAAGCAACAGTGTTAAGCACTGTGCTACCATCTCACCTGCTTAATTATGCTGGCTGCTTTGCCAAGGCAACGGGAAGCGTAGACAGAGTCAATGGATGGGAGGTTGGTATGCGTGATGGACTGGGCGATATGTCAGTAGATTGGACAAGCTGGGGGAAGGCAGGATCAGGATATTGAATTTGATGATCAGGCATGATCAAAATGAATGGCAGAGCAGGTTCGAAGGGCAGAATGGCCTTCTCCTGCTTCTAGTTTCTGTATTTCTATACATTCTTCAGAGAAGTTTGAGAAGAGATTTGATGGGGTGTTCAAAATGACGAGAGGTCAGGATACAGTCGAAAGGGAAGAATTGTTCCCACCAGACACAACATGAGGAAAAACAATTTCATGCATTGAGTAGTTAGGATCCGGAATGTCGGAGACTGTGGTGGGAGCAGATCTAATTGTGGCTTTCGAAAGGGAATTGGATCATTAGCTGATGGGAGAAGATTTGCAGGGCCATGAGAAAAAGTCCGGGGAGTGTGTCTAGCTGATGGACGCCCAGCACGGGTACAACAGGATGAATAGTTACAGCACCAGAGGAGGCCATTCTGATTCGAATGATGAAATGAGCCCAGTAAACATCCAGTGTGGACATGACCTATCTGTGAGAACCCCAATTAATTTGGTTTGTGACTTGGAGATTGCCGCTTGAGTGAGGTGGTAGACAATTGCAAACTGCTGTGGAACCATACGTCAGTAATAATCTGCACTCCGAAACATGGGATAGAATTCTCTCGCTTTGAGTGCCGTGGAGGAGCCAGGAATGTGGAGTGTTTCCCACTGTGGCGGCGGGGGCCAGGTGGGGGGGGGGGGTGGTTAGTGGTTGGGAAGCACGCCAAATCATCCAGCCCCGACCTCACTAATTCTGCACCCGGGTGTGACGCACCGCACTGAGTGACTCAGTGGCAGGACGGGCCTGGGTCACGTGTGTCTGGGCCAACATCACTGAGCCACTATTGAAGAGAGAAGGTGGAGCTCCCGAGAAATGTCCGGGGCGATTCACACCGGGAGATGGACCTCCCGAGAACAAAGATGGACCTCCCGGAAGGTCCCTGAAGCCGGGAGATGGGCGCCCCCCTCCCCCGCCTCACCCCAGGACATCAAATCCAGAAGGTCCAGCTGCAGACCCCCCCACCAATCCGCTGCTGTGGTGTTCCAGGGTTTTGGGCAGGCCTCCATCCCGATCTCAGGAGTTCCAGGCATCGTTCAGATGAGTCCTGTGTTGTCCCGAATGGGTTGAAGCTGGCACTGGGATAATCTGGGGGTTGGGATTGAGGAGGGAGGGTGGTGGTCCGGGCTTCGTCCACATCCCATTAACGGGATACAGATGAGGTTAATACCAGCCTTTGGCAGGTTTTCCAGCCACCGGTAGAGGATCCTGTTGTAAATCTATGCCCGTGAGCCTCCCCCCAAATTCTCCCACCGTGCCTGCCATCGGGAATACCAGCAGGTGCTTGGGACCTTTCCACCCATGGAGACAGGATTCACCACTCAATCTACCGCTCACGCTGATCTGTGCCTGTATTCCAGTGAAGTGCTCTGATAACATAGTCCCCTGGCTGATCTGAAACCTCTCAATCTCAGCATTGTCAATTTCAATTCTCCAGCTCTGAGGAGGAGACAAAGCTCCAGCCTCTCACTGTCCCGTGTGGGAAGAATATCTTCCTGGCATCATCCCGGAACAACCCATCTCTAACTTGAAGTCTTTGCCCCCTTGTTCTGGACTACCTCAACTGGAGGAATTATTTACCCACTATCTCCCCTCAAACTTCTTTAATCAATTTAAACATTCCAATCAGATCCTTAATCTTCTCTATTCAAGGGGAAAAATGCCTTGTCTACGCACTGGTCTGTATCATTTAACCTTTCTCACTCTGCAATCACCCTGATAAATCTGAGGCACAGTGAGGTCTCTCCTGAAATATATCTAATGGGGTCGGGCCAGATCTCAGTCCAGCTTTCGCAATTGGAATCCCAGCCCTTTTGTGAGAAAGGAGAACATTTCATTCACATTTTAAATACCCTCTGGTATCCCTTCAGTAGTTTTCAGCGATTCCTGTGCTTGGATGTGTAAATTTCTCCGCTTCTCCACAGTTCCGAGCTTCCCACCATTTAGAAATTATTCTGATCGGGAGTTGATGACTTTGCTACATCGAGCTCCATCCGTTCTACCCACTTACCCACTCTGCAATGGCCCACTGCAACTTTGTCCTCCCACCTGCACTATTTAATGTGCGGGTTAGCTGGATCAGCTTTGCTAAATTGCCCCTTAGTGTCAGGGGACAAGTAGGGTAAATACAGGGGTTACAGGGAAAGGGTGAGATTGTTGTCAGTGCAGGCTCGATGGGCTGAATGGCCTTCTCCTGCACTGTAGGGATTCTACCGAAGTCACATTCTGTCAATTTGAGTACATACCCACTGTCTCCAATCTCTTAATCAGTTCCTTATCCAAGCCAAGAGATTGGTTCCAA
Organism: Prionace glauca; assembly: GCA_037974335.1. Taxonomy (NCBI): domain Eukaryota; kingdom Metazoa; phylum Chordata; class Chondrichthyes; order Carcharhiniformes; family Carcharhinidae; genus Prionace; species Prionace glauca. The sequence goes on from CM075741.1 coordinate 7,276,779, forward strand.
TTCCGCGTGCCCTCATTTTTGTTACTGCCGGTTTTATGTGAAATCTTGCTGAATATCTGCTGATTGCCCACACAGATAGAGGCCCCAGGCACTCCTCATTAACCACATTTGTTAAGTCCTCAAAGATATAACTTGCTGTTCATAAATCCACATGGGCTGTCCCTGGCTAGCACACGCTGGTCTAAAAGCTCAGTCACTCTGTCCCCTAATAATAGATATTAGTAACCTCCTCACAACTGACATCAGAACGAACTGACCTGGATAATTTCCTGGCTACACGTGAGAGTTAAAATGATTCCTGATGTAGTTCCTCGCAGTCAGTGAGATTACAGTGATCACCTGGACACGCGCATTCAGCTCACAACCGTTGCTGCTGATCCATTTCTAAGTTTGAGAGCGTAGAGTTTCCTGACACATTCGGAGCGTGCCAAAAATAGACAAGGAGTGCAATTTTCTTCCAACATCCCATCGTTCACCAAGCGAAAAAAAAACAGCTAAAAATGTAACTGTGGCTAAAGCTGAAAAGACACAACAGCTGCAGAGTGAAGTGACAGATAATGACTAATCTGTTACTGCATTGATAGTTACCACACCTCACACTGCAAATATTGTATTGTACCCTAAGAAGCACAATCTATCTAACTTGTGCTGCAATTTGAGAAGCTACAAGGACTTTGTTCTTTACATGGAAACATACCTAAGGTCGGGGAGTCTAAAAGTAGAGGGCTTGAGTTTAAGGTGAGAGGGGAAAGATAAAAAAGTGTCCAGAGGGGCAATTTTTTCACACAGAGGGTGGTGAGTGTCTGGAACAAGCTGCCAGAGGTAGTAGCAGAGGCGGGTACAATTTTGTCTTTAAAAAGTGTTTAGACAGTTCCATGGGTATCGAGGGATATGGGCCGAACGCGGGCAATTGGGACTAGCTTTTTAAAAAAGGGCAGTAGGGACAAGTTGGGCCGAAGGGCCTGCTTCCATGCTGTAAACCTTTATGACACTATGACTTTAGAAGATAGGAGCAGAAGGAGGCCATTTGGCCCTTTGAGCTTCTTCACCGTTCATTACAATCATGGCTGGTTGCCCAACTCAATAGCCTAATCCTGCTTTCTCCCCATAGCCTTTGATCCCATTCGCTCTTGCTTACTCACTCCAATTATTCTCTTATGATTCATTAGATTGTTGAATGAAACATACAAATATCACATTTTAAACTGCATTCTTACAAATACTGACACAAGAGCAGCACGGTGGCACAGTGGTTAGCACTGCTGCCTCACAGCGGCAGGGACCCAGGTTCAATTCCAGCCTTGGGTCACTCTCTGTGTGGAGTTTGCACGTTCTCCCCATGTCTGCATGGGTTACCTCCCAGTGTTCTGGTTTCCTCCCACAGTCCAAAGATGTGCGGGTTAGGTGGATTGGCCATGCTAAATTGCCCCTTAGTGTTCCAAGATGTGTAGGTTAGGGAGATTAGTGGGATAAATGTATGGGATTACAGGGACAGGGCAGGAAACTGGGCCTGTCGGAGAGTCAGTGCAGACTTAATGGGCTGAATGGTCTCATCTGCACTGTAAGGATTCTATGATAAGATTCACTCTGTCATTTTGTTTTAACTTTTGATTTTTATTAAGATGCAGACAAGGCACATTAAAGGCAGGAAACTGACCCCCAGACTCTGATTTCCAACCTTCTGCTCTATTGCCAGGGAGGAACCAGATCAAGTATCCGCTCATTAATATCATTTCCATCTCAATCTTTGTACTGTTTGCCTCTTTGAACTGTGCTGAGTGAGTCATGAACTAAAGGATAAATCAGTGAAATGCTTCACTTTTGTACAGATGGCATCCCAGCAAGCTCTTGTTTACTTCAGAGTAGCCCCCTCGTTGTTACTAAAGTAACTGGCTTTCCCCACGACCTGTTAGAAAGGCCCATTCCATGGATAATACAAAGAACAAAAACAGCCCGGGAAACAGGCCCTTCGGCCCAATGAGCCCGCGCCGCCATTTTGACATTACCAGTCTCCTCCTCCACCCATGACCCTTATCTATTGTTTTATGGCAATCCACATTGAGGGAAACTAATTTAGGGACAATTTATTACTTCCAATCAGCCTAATAGCACATCTTTGGGGTGTGGGAGGAAACCGGAGCGCCCGGAGAAAACCCACGCAAGCACGGGGAGAATGCGCAAACTCCCACAGACACCGGCCCAAATCCATGTATCTGCACAGCAAACAGCGATAGTCACTGAGCTGTCGTTTTGCCCAGCACCCGGTCCAGTTTAAGCACACACTAACGACATGAAGCACTAGGCCACTCTCGAACATTCAAGAGCAGCCCAAGTACGACCCATCGCGTGTATGCCCCTCGTCGGACAACAAGGCGGACCGACTTAAAACCTGTGAATTAAAAGAGAAAAAAATGTCCACAGTCTGTGCACAATTGTTAAAGTTTTCAGATATGAAACCAGCGTTATATCTGTTACCCTAACTAGGGTAAATGCATGGGGTTATGGGGATAGGGCTTGGGTGGGAATAGTATTCGTGCAAGCTCGATTGGCCAAAAGGCCTCTTCTGCACTGTAGGGATTCTAAACAATGTTGGCTTTTTTCTCTCTCCACAGATGCTGTTAGACCTGCTGAGATTAGGTTTTTATATGTGAACATTTTTAAAGGTCTCCTCAACTGTGAAAATCCAGATCTATCCGTTAAAATATAGCTATTGTTAGATATCAAGTTATCTTCATTAATTTATGTGCCATAAAATGAGATTTATGCTGTTCCAGAGAAGTGATTCTTGTGGTATGCACGTATTTAGTTTAGAAGAATGAGGGGAGATCTCATTGAGACGTATAAGATGATGAATGGGATGGATAGGATAGAGGTGGAGAGACTCTTCCCGCTCAGAAAGGACAGTAGGACTAGGGGGCACAGCCTCAAGATAAAGTAGGGGGGCGGCTTAGAACGGAGTTGAGGAGGAACTTCTTCACTCAAAGGGTGGTGAATCTCTGGAATTCTCTGCCCGTTGAAGTGGTGGAGGCTGCCTCGCTAAATATTTTTAAGATGCGGGTTGATGGGTTTTTGATAAGCGAGGGGATTAAGGGTTATGGGGAGAGGGCAGGAATGTGGAACTGAGCCACGACAGATCAGCCATGATCTTATTGAATGGTGGGGCAGACTCAAAGGGCTGGATGGCCTACTCCTGCTCCTATTTCTTATGTTCTTATGTTCTTAGTCCCCCTGACACTAAGAGGCAATTTATCATGGCCAATCAACCTAATCCTCACATCTTTGGACTGTGGGAGGAAACCGGAGCACCCGGAGGAAACCCACGCAGACACGGAGAGAATGTGCAAACTCCACACAGACAGTGACCCGAGGCTGGAATTGAAACTGGATTCCTGGCACTGTGAGGCAGCAATGCTAACCACTGCGCCACCCTTGTTTCAAGTTTGGATGATCTTTCGTCAAAGTGGAAAAATAGAAGTGAGAATGAAAAGTGGTAAAAGTGGAAGAATGAGATGAGAAGAAGAAATGAAACAAAATAAATGGAAATGGAGTGAAGATTGAGGGGAGAGCTCAGACTCTGAAGTTGTTAAACTCAATGTTCAGTCCGCAAGGGTGTAAAGTGTCCAGCTGGAAGATGAGATGTTATCCCTCCAGTTTGTGTTGGGGTTCACTGGAAAATTGCAAAAGGCTTTATTCTTTCCCCACAGATGCTGAGACTTGCCAGCATTTTCTGTTTCAGATTACAGCATCTGTAATGTTTTACCTTTGAAAGTCTAACCTGTTCCTCTAACATCCAGTGTGCATTGCCAAGCAAAGAACACCACAGCACAGGAACAAGCTCTTCAGCCCAGCCAGTCTGCCCTGATTCCTCGCCATTATTTAAACCCACTACTACATGCCCATATATGGTTTCTTTCTCTCTGTTCACCTCCTGTTTAGTGTAACAACCAGCTGCTGTGTTGGGATTTGAACCCAGGTCCCCAGAACATTAGCTGAGATTCTGAATTAGTAATGCAGCGATAATACCACTAGGCCGTCGCGTCCTAGTGCCCAACTAAGATGACAGATGATACAGAACGTTTTCTTACCATCAGTACAGATAACAGTTGCAGCCTTTATGCTGCAGACTGAATGGTCTGGTTTATTGTATTGAATAATGTAACTTCAATATGTCATTTTAAAGAACATGCTTACTAAATTCTCTCCTTACCACGTGTCCCTCGGGATATTTGGCCTTTTGGAAATAATATTCAGTGTTTCTATTGAGCTTGACAGTAAGGTGAAATGGTGGTTAGCACTGCTGCCTCACAGCACCAGGGACCAGGAGTTTGCACACTCTCCCCGTGTCTGCGTGGGTTTCCTTCAGGTGCAGGTTAAGTAAAGCAAAGTTTCTTTATTAGCAAGTAAGGCTTACACTAACACTGCAATGAAGGTACTGTGAAATTCCCTTAGTTGCCACACTCCAGAGCCTGTTCGGGTCAGCACATCTCACCAGCACGTCTTTCGGAATGTGGGAGGAAACCAGAGCACCCGGAGGAAATCCACACAGACACGGGGAGAACATGAAAAGCCCACACAGACAGTGAATCAAACCTGGGACCCTAGCGCTGTGAGGCAGCTGTGCTAACCACTGTGCCAGGTTAGGTTGATTGGCCATGCTCAATTAACCTAGTGTTAGAGGGATTAGCAGCGTAAATATGTGGAGTTACGGGGATAGCGCCTGAGTGGGATTGTGGTCAGTGCAGACTTGATGGGCCAAATGGCCTTCTTATGCATTGTAGGGATTCTATAAAGAAACAACATGGCTGCCAGTTGTCTCCTGCAGTAAGTCACAGCCTTGGTTTCTGGACACAATGAGAGAAATCTGCCACGGCTGTATGGTTTAGTTCCTCTCTTTCTCATTCTGTGATACTGCGATCTGCATTATCCATGATGTTTCTGTGTTTTCCCTGGAGAATGGGTTGGAAATCACAGGAACAACGATTGAACTATTCTTTGAGTGGCAGCCACACTGGAGTCACCAAGGGGAATCCAGCCTGAAAATAAATTGCTGCTCTTACTGAACTGTGACTTAACAAGAATGAATAGAAATAGCTATTTTCTTCACAGGATGCGTGTGAATGGAACATCAAATTCATAACCAAGACCTCTCTCCACTATCCCCCCCTCCGTACTTACTTCTCCCTCATTCACATCACGGTTTCATGTGGACACGTGTGAGGTCATTCATTTTGGACAAAAAGATAGAAAGGCAGATTATTATCTAAATGGAAAGCAGATTCAAAATGCATCCGGGCAGAGGGACCTGGGTGTCACAGTGGGCAGCACAGTGGCACAGTGGTTAGCACTGCTGTCTCATAGTGCCAGGGACCTGGGTTCAATTCCCGGCTTGGGTCACTGTCTGTGCGGAGTCTGCATGTTCTCCCCATGTCTGCTTGGGTTTCCTCCAGGTGTTCCGTTTTCCTCCCACAGTCCAAAAGACGTACCGGTTAGGTGCATTGGCCATGCTAAATTCTCCCTGAGCAGCGCGCCGGAGTGTGGCGACTCGGGGATTTTCACAGTAACTTCATTGCAGTGTGAGTGTAAGCCTACTTGTAACACTAATAACTACGTCTTTGTTCATGAATCACAGGAAATCAGTGTTCAGGTGCAGCGTATAATAAAAAAGGCAAATGGGATGTTGGCATTTATTGCAAAAAGATTAGAGTATAAAAGTAAAGTGTTGTTGCAATTGTATTGGGTGTTGGTGAGACCACATCTGGAGTAGGGTGTCCAGTTTTGGTCTCCTTATTAGAGGAAGGATGTGGCAGCATTGGAGACAGTTCCGAGGAGATTCACCAGATTGATTCTGGGGATGAAAGTGTTGGCGTGTGAGGAGAGAATAAACAGTTTGGGCTTCTACTGTCTGGGGTTTAGAAGGATGAGAGGGGATCTGATCGAGGCGTGTAAAATACTAAAAGGATTGATAGAGTAAATTTAGTCCGAATGTTTCCCTTTGTGGGGCAATCTAGAACAAGAGATAACAGGTATAGTTTGGGAGGCGGTAGATTTAAAACTGAGATGAGGAGGAGCTACTTCTCGCAGAGGGGGGTGAATTTGTGGAACTCGCTGGCCCATAGTGCAGTGGATTCTGAATCATTGAATGGTTTCAAGAAGGAGATAGACATATTTCTCATTTAACAGACGGGTTAAAGGGATATGGGGAACAGGTGGGGAGGAAGTTTGAGACCAGGGAGAGATCAGCCATGACCTGACTGAATGGCGGAGCAGGCTCGGAGGGCTGGATTTGTCAACTCCTGCTCCTATTTCTTATATTCCTTTCACGTATAAGATGATGAATGGGATGGATAGGATAGAGGTGGAGAGACTCTTCCCGCTCAAAAAAGACAGTAGGACTAGGGGGCACAGCCTCAAGATAAAGGGGGGGCGGTTTAGAACAGAGTTGAGGAGGAACTTCTTCACTCAAAGGGTGGTGAATCTCTGGAATTCTCTGCCCGTTGAAGTGGTGGAGGCTGCCTCGCTAAATATTTTCAAGAAACGGGTTGATGGGTTTTTGATAAGAGAAGGGATTAAGGGTTATGGGGAGAGGGCGGGAAGGTGGAGCTGAGTCACGACAGATCAGCCATGATCTTATTGAATGGCGGGGCAGGCTCGAAGGGCCAGATGGCCTACTCCTGCTCCTATTTCTTATGTTCTTATGTTACCTCCAAGGCAACATTCACCTGAGGTCCAAGTCTTCCATAATTGCTCTCTCCACCTCCTATCTAACACCAAATTATCAGAATTATTCTCACCAATCTGCACCTTGTTGAATTCAAAATCCTTTTGATTTTAAATACCTTGGGGGCCTTGCTATAACCAATCTCCACACCCTGTGTGTTTTTAATGCTGGCCTCCTTTGCATCCCTCTTGTATCAACATAATATTCAACTGATGCCAATCAGAGACAACCTGTACATTGATTTCTAGGTTACTCTTCCCAAATCTGTTAGTGCCTCTCACCTTCTGAAGCATTTTCAAAGCTCAACTCTTCAATTATGCCTTCAGCACCTCCTCTGAACTTTATCTACTGCTTAGTATTCGATTCATCTCTTTAAAGCACCCGAGACATTAATTACATTCACTATGGATATAAATACCTTTTGATGTTGAAATGGCTGAATACTGCATCCATAAAACACGGATAGGTTTATACTCCAGAGTACAATTTAACGGATCGTCGCCTGTAAGAAGATTGTAAAGATCAGTTTATCCTCTAATTCTAGGTATCAGCCACAGAGTGAGAAGACAAAAGAATGTAAAGACCATCTTGCCTTCCCACTATCTGATTTCATTCTAGCACACAAATTTCTGATCAGCATTTATCCAACTTTCTCTCAAATTTGCGAATAGGATTACTCCCCTACCCACCAGTCATCTGTTCGATCCGTTCTGCACCTCCACATAAAATAATTCAATCTAATTTTTGATTTCATCCTCCCTCTTGTAAGTTTTGAAGTTATGCTCTCTTGTAAGATATGTCATAATTTAAATATATTTTCTTGTATCTTGAGTTCATTTGAATCCAGTGATGAATGATGACATTAGCTCCACTTGGCTCCAGGAGTGAGCTCGGTGGCACAGTGGTTAGCAATGCTGCCTCACAGCGCCGGAGACCCCAGTTCAATTCCAGCCTTGCATCAGTGTCTATGTGGAGTTTACACATTTTGCCCGTGTCTGCGTGGGTTTCCTCTGGACGTTCCAGTTTTCTCCCACAGCCTGAAGATGTGCAGGTTAGGTGGATTGGCCATGCTAAATTGCCCCTTAGTGTCCCAAGGTGTGTAAGGTAAGGGGATTAGTGTTTATTTATTTAATAAATTTATTTATTAGTTACCAGTAGGCTTACATTCACACTGCTAAAAACATCTGGAATTAAGAATCTACTGATGACCATGAAACCATTGCCGATTGTTGGAAAATCCCATCTGGATCACTAATGTCCTTTAGGGAAGGGAATCTGCTGTCCTTACCTGGTCTGGCCTACACATGACTCCAAAGCCACAGCAGTGTAGTTGACTCTAAGCTGTTCTTTGGCAATTAGGGATGGGCAATAAATGCTGGCCCAGTCAGTGATGCCCATGTCCCACAAATTAATAAAAAAATGAAATTACTGTGAAAATCCAACTGTTCAGGTACACTGTGCAGAATTCAGCACAGCCAATGAACCTAATCAGCACGTCTTTCGAACTGTGGGAGGAAATTGGAGCGCTCGGAGGAAATCCACACGGACACAGGGAGAATGTGCAAACTCCAGACAGACAGTGACCCAAACCGGGAATCGAGACAGCAGTGCTAACCGCTGTGCCACCATGCTGCCCCAAGGGTATATGTGGGGTGACAAGACTTGGGTAAGGTGCTGAGAGTCGCTGCAGCCTTGATGGGCCGAATGGCCTTTCTACTGCACTGTAGGGATTCTACGATCGCTGGTACATTTTCACCCAGTAAACACCCTGACTTGTTTCTCTCTCCGCAGTGTGGCAGAAGTGCCGAAAACTTCGACAAGTTCTTCACACGAGGCCAACCAGTGTTAACACCACCCGACCAGCTGGTCATAGCGAACATCGACCAGGCAGAGTTTGAAGGATTCTCATTTGTTAACCAAGAATTTATTCACCCCAGTTTAACCAATGTTGTATGAAACTGAGAATGAGACAGAGAAGCATCTTGAGTAGTAAATGGGCCTTTGTTTAAAATGTCTATAATCAATGATTAATTTTACAGGATTAAAATGTTCAGTAAAGATTAAGGAACAAGCACTTTTAACTTTTAGAAAAGAAATTAATGTACTTTAAGAAGATATATTGACAATTTTAAAGTCCAGCTTTAAACCAGTCTAATATAATTATGGATTGTTCTGATAATTAAAAGGACAGAAAGATTTTTAAGAATGAGTTCTCCTCTGCTGGATTCTAGTTCTTTTTTAAGTATTGAGATACAAATTGCAATACACATTTGGCCCCCAAGGGACCAGTTCGTTCTGCCTTGTCTTCCCAAAAAGTCAAAGCTGGTTAATAATCTCGGCTGCAAAAGGAACCATCAGTCCAAAAGTGTCATAGATATAATACGTTTGAGCAAATCAAAATTTGTATCTCAAAGATGTTCTCCACCTGTAATTTGCACTAATGTAGAGACCTGATATTTCCATTGGGATTACAGAACAAGGGATCTGAATTCCTTTTGGCGAGAAATAGTTGCAAGGGAAGCAGAGGAGAAACAAGATGTCGATCAAATAATTTAGGTATTTTAACACATTCTAGAGATCACTCGTCCAGAGTCGCCACTGAGAGGATGTAATACATTTCTCATGTGAATCACAAAGTGAATTTAGCACATTCTCGTTCAGAGACACAGAAACTCAGTCTGTTGCACATGATAAACTAACAGTGCTGGAGACCATTCTACTAATTTTATATTAAACTACAGAGAATGCTGTGCTACACTTCTCTCGCACGTATCTCATTACTAGTTTATTGTGTGGAATGGGCTTTTGTTTCTTAGAAATTGCAATGTTTGGCTTTCAGCAAAGCTTTGGCTTTGTTCAGAGCTTCTTTTCCACATCTTACCGGAGCACTAACTTCACACAAACAGCATTTGGCAAATTGTCTTTCTTTTTTTTCTAAAATCTGCAAATGTAATTATGTAAATTGTGTCACTGAGATAGAATCCAGTCACGAGTGACATTTTTGAGAAAAATTCCGTGGCACTTCTCACGAGTGTCCTCCTTTCAGATCGTACCTGCGAGCTTTTTCAAAAATTTTCAAAGACCTAATGCAATTTTTAAACTAAGGCACAGGAAAGTATTTCTTTTTTTTCTTTTTAAAGACATTTGCTTGTACTATTACAAATTAGCTGATAAAGGAAAATACAATTTTCAAAAAGATTAAACTTCTTGATGTATTGTTTAGCTCCTGTACTTACCACTACAGTAAACAGAACTATTTTGGTCAAACTTGCTTTATTTTTCTTAAGGTTGAACAGTAAATGCTGATTCTTAAAGAGCCACAGTAAGTCCATGTGTGCACCTCTGCTCAGTTACAACCTGGGAACGAGTTCTGATCATCTTTTGCCTTGATTTTGGAAACAGTAATTTAGTGACTTACTATTCTGCCTTTAAGAAATGCATGTCATAATACAATTAGCATGTTGTCGATAGGTGCCGTATGGAACAACATTAAGAAAGCACGTATGTGTGGTTGTTGGTCTAAACAGTGTTTGCCACATCCAAGTTTAAGAAGTGCACCATTTAAAAACATAATTACAATTGAAAATGGCAAGTTTTGTTTTTAAATCACGTGGCGTGTGTGTTGGACTGATTGATATTTACACTCCTTTATACAAATCTTCATATCAGACAACTCAAAGCCTGATCCTGCCAATTCATTGAAGATACAGGCTGGAATTCTCTGGCTGTTCACGCACGACCCCCTTCCCCCTCCCTCAAATCCCCGCCACTGCCAGCGAGAACAGAGAATTCGGCACTCAGCCAAATCTCCCGTCTCTGCAGCGAGGCTGGATAATCCTTGCCGCGAGCGAGGCCGGAGAATCCAGCCCGTAGTAAATGGATCTATGCACCCCAGCTCATTGTTAGTTGGAACATCCATATTTAAAACAAGCATTAACGGATGCTAAATGCCAGAATTTTAGATGAATGAAAAAGAAATGATTGAAATGCGCGTCTTGCCTAATATAGACTTTAAACACCGCCGAATTTTACAACAATCTTGTGGACCAAACTTTTTACTCATTGAGTTTATACCTAGTGAGCTTGAATATGAATATTTACTGAAGCTGCAGTAGTAAGGAGGGAATATGCTTGTAAATTAAATGCTAATATATATTTTTAAAAAGTATAATTTTCTGTTATTTAAAATTGGGGGAAAAAAAGTTCAAGATTAATCAGATATCTGATCTCTATCATCTATCCCAAAACTATTTCCAAAGGCAGTCTCTCCACAGCGAGTAGGATGAGCATTGACATTGACCTGGTTATTTAGTTGTGAACAGAATGGTGAAACTATCACTGAGGCAGTGACTCGAGAGGCTGCTAACTCCCATAGCTGAAGAAAAGCGAATAAGCACAAACAAAGCTGAAATATCACGGCAGCGTTCATTCTAACCCCCTTACGTTGTTTCAATCAGTAAGCACTCCAAAGAACAAAGAAAAGTACCGCACAGGAACGGGCCCCTTAGCCATCCAAGCCTGTACCAATCATGATGCCCGAGCTAAACTTAAAAAAAAAACCTTCCGCCCTTACTCGGTCCGTATCCCTCTATTCCCTCCCTATTCACGTACCCATCTAGGTGCCTCTTAAATGTTGCTAATGTGCCTGCTTCCATCACCTCCTCTGGCAGGCACCCACCACCGTCTGTGTGAAAAACATCCCCCCTCACATCTCCTTTAAACTTTCCCCCTCTCACCTTGAACCTGTGCCCCCTTGTAATTGACTCTTCCGCCCTGGGAAAAAGCTCCTTACTATCCACTCTGTCAATGCCTATCAGAATTCTGTAGAGCTGATACAGTCTCCGTCCTTCCGGTGAAAATAATCCTAGTTTATTCAGCTTTTCCTCATAGTCAATACCTTAGAGACCAGGCAACATCTGGTGAACTTTCTTTGCACTCTGTCCAAAGCTCCCACGTCCTATATCTGTCTCTCTTCCAAAATGATATCAGGTTATTGCGGTTCAAACAATTGTTTCTCCAAACAACCACGGTGACACAGTGGTCAGCACTGCTGCCTCACAGCACCAGGGACCCGGCTTCAATTCTGGCCTCAGGTCGCTGTCTGTGTGGAGTTTGCATGTTCTCCCCGTGTCTGTGTGGGTTTCCTCCCACACTCCAAACATGTGCGGGTTAGGTGGATTATCCGTGCTAAATGGACCCTAATGTCAGGGGGATCAGCAGGGTAAATATCAGGGGTTATGGGAGTAGGGCTGAGTGGGATTGTGTTTAAGGCAGACTCAATGGACCGAATGGCCTCCTTCTGCGCTGTAGGGGTTCTATAATTCTATAAAAATCATGCCAAGCTGTGACTCCAGTGGAGTGCAATAGACAAAGCAAATTACCACACGTGCTGGAATCTGAAACAAAAACCAAAATGCCAGAAAATCTCAGCAGGCCTGACAGTGTCTGTGGATAAGGCACTTTACAGCCTCCTAGACTTAACAATGAGATCAACAGCTTCAGACCATGAACTCCCTCCTCCACCTTCACCCCATTTCCATCAACTTATTCTGTGTTATTTTCATTTCTTCCATGGTTTTTCAATTTTTTCAAATCTCGCTTTCCATCTTTTTTCCCTTACCACTGCCTCCCCTCCCCCTCCCCTCCCTCCACTCCCCCCTTCCTCCTCTCCCTCCATCCCCCCCCCCCCCCCCCCACCTCACGAGGGCCATCTGTTACTGGTCTGAGGCTGTTCTTTGTCACTCTACTTACCTTTGTTGTGCCGTTGACAAATTCTGATCTCTCAAGCGTGCCGCTGTTAGCACCCTTCTTATCCATGATCGCCATCATTTACATTCCCTTTGTCTTTTTGTCTGTGACATCTTTGTCATTCTCTCTGGTCTCCATCTACCCCCAAGCTCCCATGGCACACACCTCCCTAACCCCCCCAAACAGTTATAAATCTCGTCCTATTTCCCATTGTTTTTACCTCTGATCAGGAATCACCCAGACTCAAAATTGTGTTTTTTAAGTTTATTCATTAGTCACAAGTAGGCTTACATTAACACTGCAATGCAGTTACTGTGAAAACCCCCTAGTCACCACACTCTGTCGCCTGTTCAGGTACATGGAGGGAGAATTTAGCACGGCCAATTCACCCTAACCAGTATGTCTGCAGACTGTAGGAGTAAAGCAGAGCACCCAGAGGAAACCCACACAGACATAGGGAGAATGCGCAGACTCTGCACAGGCAGTGACCCCAAGCTAGGAATTGAACCCGGGTCCCTGGCACCAAGAGGTAGCAGTGCTGACCACTTCTGTCAGACCTGCTGAGATTCTCCAGCATTTACTGTTTTTGTTTGAGTACACAGGGACACAGGAATACATTATCCACAGGCAAGGAAGCAGAACCGTGCATTTTATACATAATTGTTACACACCATCAATCACGCAGATTATTTAAAATGAACGGTGCACCAACTGAGTTACCAAGATTGAAAGAGGGGAGGAGAGTCTGGAGACATGATCAATTTTTCTGAATATTTCAGGAAGTCCAGGAGTTTGTATTTTGCTATAATTCTGCATAAAGCGTAGAGATTTTAGCATCTTGAAGTAGTTGAGGTTCTCTGCAAATGATTTATGTAACGTTTCATAGAGTTTATTGTGGGCATTTGTGTCCAGTAGCGAAACTCGTGTTTTCTTTTCTTGTTTTCACACTGGAGGGGTGAATAAACGCCTACATGTATAGAATTCCCCTGTGTTTTTAAAAATATGAATGTTCATAAAGAGCACTGACATCAAGATTCTTAAAGCATCCAGACGTCTTTGTTCAAAACCTGAAAACGAATCATTAACGGGAAATGACAGTGACGAAACTGCAAAAAAACTGCGAATGCTGGAATCGGAAACCAAAACAGAAAATGCTGGAAAATCTCAGCAGGTCTGACAGTGTCTGTGGAGCAAGAATAGAGACAACGTTTCGAGTCTGGATGATCCTTTGTCAGACTCGTCTCCTATGAAGAGTCATCCAGACCTGAATCGTTGGTGCTATTCTGTCTCCCCACAGACGCTATCAGACCTGCTGAGATTTTCCAGCATGTTCTGTTGCTATAACTCACTGGACTGTTGCAAAACTTTTCAGGGAGTTCTGGCTAGACTTAGCTGCTGAATCTGAACAGCGCAGTTGCTGCATTGGTTGTGGGAGTCATTTACACTGCAGAAAGCCCCACTATATGGTGCACCATAGTTAACCTGCAGATCTTTTACTGCAGAGATCAGTGACGTGATTCCATCCTATTTCAAGTCATATTATTGTTTACAGACCTCATAAAATGACAGGTGAATCATTTGACAAGGACGGTACACCCATATAAACCAAAAATAAATCTATTCACAACACTCCAACCATTTTGAAGGCGTTACTTCAAGTTTCTGATTTGCAATGCCAGAAGTCCTATTCTCCTCCTTTATCATTAGCAGTGATATTATTTTCTTTTCCATTTCACTCTACACAGTTAGGAATAGTAGCAAGCCGGCAAAAGGAATAGGTGCAGAGGTCACAATATTCATTTAGAAGTTGGTAGGAGATGGTGTACTATTAAAGCATAATGTTTTCTTTTTTCTATTATATATAAGCAACTTGCTTTCCTGAAATTGTTTTGCATGGTATTGTTTGTTATATGTTAATTGTAGTTTGACAACGTGTAAAAAAATAAACAAAGTGGCTGTCAACTATTTCCTCCTTGAGGTGAATGTACTCGTACAGTGATTTCTGTCTGACTTCTTCCTCGTCTAAAGAAGCTGGAAGTTACTGGGTTACCCGGTGTCAGCGCTGACCAGGGCACCAGATTCGTTTGTGAACTTAATCATTTCAGCGCAGAGAGCCTCACGACCAAACCACATCAGGATCTCCACGAATAGCTGTTCACTCATAGTGGCACAGTGGTTAGCACTGCTGCCTCACAGTGTCGGGGAGCCGGTTCAATTCTAGGCTTAGATCACTGTCTGGGTGGAATTTACACTTTCTCCCTGTGTCTGCGTGGGTTTCCGCCGGGTGCTCCAGTTTCCTCCCGTATTCCAAAGGTGTGCAGATTCGGTGCACTGGCCATGTTAAATTCCCCCTCAGGGTACCTGAACAGGTGTGGCTAGGGAATTTTCACAGTAACTTCATTGCAGTGTTAATATGTGACACTAATAAACTTTAAACACAGTGCTTACTGTCACTTCGTGAGAGGAATCCTAATCCAGGAACTATATTTTATGAGGCATCACAGTGGTCAGCACTGCTGCCTCGCAGCACCAGGGATCCAGGTTCGATTCCAGCCTCGGGTCACTGTCTTTGCAGAGTTTGCACATTCTCCCCATGTCTGCATGGGTTTCCTCCAAGTGCTCCGGTTTCCTCCCACAGTCCAAAGATGTGCAGGTTAGGTTGATAGGCCACGGGAAATTGACCTTTAGTGTCCCAAGGTGTGTAGATTAGAGGAATTGAGCGTGCTTACATTTTAGAATTAAAGCTCCTATCACCAATGACAGTAGTTACCATGGTCAAGGTTAATCAATTATGAACTTTGATAGAATGAAAATGTCCTAATTCACTTACAAACTTGAAGAAAATATCCTTTTTAAGGTGAAATGATCACCAGTTATTGAACAAAAGCCTAAGTAACTGGGTCATGTGCAGTAAGAAAATGCATTTACACAGATCAATGGAAACTAGTGCTTCGAGTAATAAAGATTTTCCAGCCCACACGCAGCTTATTTAACATTCCAGTTTATTAAAAGGACATTGATTCCACATCATCCACTGAAACCAAGTGACGGATGGAATTTAATGCAGAGATATATGAGGTGATGCATTTTGGTTGATGGGATTGCACGATTCAGTTTAGTCTTAACAACATAGTTAAATGAGTGTGCAGGGACAGAGAGACCTGGGGGTTCATGTGCATCAATCTTTGCAGGTGACAGGGTATAGAGGACAGAGGAATTAACAAAGAAAAGCATTAAGTACAAATGCAGGGAGCATATGCTGGAAATCCTGACAAAGCTCTGGTTAGGCCAGTGTAATGACTCAGGAAACCCAACTGGAAAGGAACATAGTTTATTACAGAGTGTGAAGTAAAATCACCACCGGGACATAGACACACTAGTCCTTGTCTGGGACTGCAGTTAGCAGACCCAGTCCTGGGCCTCCTTATTAAAGGCTCAGGTAATGAGTTCCGATTGGGCAGGACACTGCCTGTTACCAGGGGAACTCATACTCAATGAGCCCCACAGGGAAATCAATCCGTGATTCCTCATGGGCCTCATGGGAGTTATCGCAGCTACATCAAGAGTATTGTGTCCATTCTAATTACTACATTTTCAGAAGGGCGTGAGAGCCCTTAAGATGGTGCGGAGAAGGTTTCCCAGAATGTTTCTAGGGATTTTAGCTACAAGGTTAGTTTGGATTCTTTTTTGTCTTTGCAACAGTGGAAATTAGGGGTGATTTGATATTGCAACAGGTTCAGAAAAGATCAATAGAAAAAGGGGCAGCATGAACAAGTTGGGCTGAAGGGTCTGTTTCCATGCTGTTAACCTTTATGGCTCTAGCTACGGCGCAGATTTAAGGTTTTGGAAAAGAGATTCAATGGGAACCAGGCAAACTAGCTGATCATCTCAGGTGGCAAAATTCAGGGGATGGAATAAAACTGCTGGCTTTTAAAAAAAATCAAACTAGTGGCAAAGCCACAAGATTGCCCGAAGGTCAGTCAGAAGCACTATTGACCGCTGGGAGTGAAAGTGACAGCTGTCAGCCAACCTTAAAGATGTCTGAAAGGGAGCGGAGAGCACTAGTTCCCACTCTCAGTAACTGTCAGTTTCTGATCATTACTGAGAGCAGTGACTGACTGCAGTGTTGTGATTGGAAGGGTAGCAGGGGAGATAGAGCCACTCCTCCAGTCACGGATTCTGTATCTTGAGGTTGAGTGTGTTGTGGATGGGTTTGAAGGAGTTGCCCACTCTGTCATAGCTGGGAATAAAGTCTTAACCTATTCAACATTTCTCTGTAACTCTGTTTCTCAAGTCCCAGCAACATCCTTGTAAACCTTCTCTGCGCTCTTTCAACCTTATGAATATCCTTCCTGTAATTAGGTGACCAAAACTGCACACAATACTCTAAATTCAGCCTCACCAATGTCTTATACAACCTCACCATAACATTCCAACTTTCTTATACTCAGTACTTTGATTTATAAAGTCCAATGTACCAAAAGCACTCTTTATGACTCTATTTACCTGTGACACCACTTTTAGGGAAATATGTACCTGTTTTCCCAGATCCCTTTGTTCTACTGCACTCTTCCTATCATTTACCTTGTATGTTCTACCCTGGTTTGTCCTTCCAAAGTGCAATACCTCACACTTGTCTGCATTAAACTCCATCTGCCATTTTTTAGCCCATTTTTCCAGCTGGTCCAAATCTCTCTGCGAGCTTTGAAAATCTTCCTCACTGTCCACTACACCACCAATCTTTGTATCGTCAGCAAATTTGCTGATCCAATTTACCACATTGTCATCCAGATCATTGATTTAGATGACAAACAACAATGGACCCAGCACTGATCCCTGTGGCACACCACTAGTCACAGACCTCCACTCAGAGAAGCAATCCTCAACTACCACTCTCTGGCTTCTTCAATGGAACCAATGTCTAATCCAAATTACTACCTCTCCATGTAATCTAGCTATGAATGAACCTTCCTAACTAACCTCCCATGCGGGACCTTGACAAAGGCCTTACTGAAGTCCATGTAGACAACATCCACCGCCTTTCCTTCATCCACTTTCCTTGTGTGCCCAACACACACAAATCTAACTTACTTAAAACTATCTCTTTTCTTAACACAAGAGTGAGACATGCAGAGAGAAACCACGCACAGAAGTGAAGAAGAAATATAAGAGAGGACACAGAAAGACAGCTAGAGTTACGGAGTGACAGACGCACAGGGAGAGAGAAAAAGATAGACACAGAAGAAAGAACATGTAAGAGGGCAGGCAAAAAAAAGATAAAAGACAACTCCACAAGAAAAAAGTAAGTATAAAATAAGGATTTCTGTAAAGACGGCAGGATTCCTTCATTAATAGATTCTTTAAGAAAGAAACAGTTTGAAAACTAGACTCCCGCTGGAAGTTAAACAGCAATATTACTTTCTGCCTCCCTTCACTAGACAGTTGGTGAACCTCTGCCCACTCACACAGCTAGCAGCAATTCACATTAATTTTTCATTTGTAAATGTTAATCGTGACATTCAAACGATAACTTCAAATAAATGGTGTGTTTTAAAGTTCACCGTGTGAATGAAATGTTTTCATACATTGAAGATGAGAAGGTAGCAAATGTCACCCTATTACTTTAGAGAGGGAGAGAAGTAAACAGGGGACGACACATCTGCGAGCCTTGCATCAGTGACAGGGAAAGGGCTGGAATCTATTATAAAGATTGTGGGCTGGGTCTTCCAGTCCCGCTGACCCCTCCCGCAGGTTCTCCAGCAGCGAAGGGCGCAAACAATGGGAAACCCTGTTGACAGCGGAAGAACTGGAAAAACCTGCCTCTGGCCAATGGCAGACCATCTCCTCCTCCACGAATAACGCTGCGGGGTGAACGGAAATCCTGCCCATGATACATAGACACTTGGACAATCATGAACTGATTGGGCGTTGTCAGCATGGATTTGAGTTTAGAAGGATGAGGGGGGATCTTATTGAAACTTATAGGATGCTGCAAGACCTGGATAGAGTGGACTTGGACAGGATGTTTTCACTAGTAGGGAAAATTAGAGCCAGAGGGCACAACTTCAGACTAAAGGGACGATCCTTTACAACAGAGGTGAGGAGGAATTTCTTTAGCTAGAGAGTGGTGAACCTACTGAATTTTTTTGCCACAGAAGGCTGTGGAGGGCAGGTCATTGAGTGTCTTTAAGACAGAGATAGATAGGTTCTTGATTAATAAGGGGATCGTGGGTTATGGGGAAAAGCAGGAGAACGGGGATGAGAAAACTATCAGCCGTGATTGAATGGTGGAGCAGACTTGATGGCCTAATTCTGTCCCTATGTCTTATGCTCTTATGGTCTTATTTATGAAGGGAAATCATGTTTGATAAGCAGGGACGCAATGGCCAAGTGGTATTATCGCTAGACCATTAATCCAGATACTCAGCTAATGTTCAGGGGACCTGGATTCGAATACCACCATGGCAGATGGTTGAATTTGAATTCAATAAAAAGAGAATCTGGAATTAAGAATCTACTGATGACCATGAAACCATTGTCAATTGTCCTTTAGGGAAGGAAATCTTACCCTGTCTGGCCTACATGTGATTCCGGAGCCACAGCAATGTGGTTGACTCTCAACTGCCCTCCAAGTGCAATTAGGGATGGGCAATAAATTTGGCCAGCCAGCGATGGTGATGTCCCATGAATGAAGAATGGCCTCTTTCTGCACTGCAGGGTTTCTATCATTCCACAGAATGGACATGGAGAAAAATTGTCCTCTCCACTTCCACTCTTCCTAACCTGCAGTTTATTCAGAATGCCCTGGTTCTCACGCTCTCAGCCTTGTTCCTGCCTCCAAACCTTTCCACAATCTGATCACTGAAACTCAGTAACCTCCATGTTAGTTGCTGTACCATGGACAGGTGGCACAGCGGTTAGCACTGCTGCCTCACAGCACCAGGGACCCGGGTTCGATTCCGGCGTCGGGTCACTGTGCGGAGTTTGTACATTCTCCCTGTGTCTGCGTGGGTTTCCTCCGGGTGTTCTGGTTTCCTCCCACAGTCCAAAGATGTGTTGGTTCGGTTGATTGGCCATACTAAATTGTCACTTAGTGGCCCAAACTATATAGGGGTAAATGCTTGGGTATATCAGATAGGGCCTGGGTCAGAGTCAGTGCAGACTCGATGGGCTGAATGGCCTCCCTCTGTAGGGATTCTATGATTCCTCAGGTACTTGTTTACGCTGCGTTTTCCCCTCAGTTTGAGGGGCTGTTACTTCTACTTCAGTCATTTAGACCTCCCCTAGAAGTTTTACCCAAGGCCTCTCCTACACCCCTCTCTATTGTTTCTGATTGCGCTTTCACTCCCCTCACTAAACCCTTCCACACTCTCCCACCAGTCTGTCACATCCTCTCATTGAAAAGGTGCTGCCCCCAGAGCTGAGTACCGGAACATAAATTACTTTGACAGATAAGACAATTGCCGAAACCACAACTGAAAGGCCTTCTCACAATTTATTGTCTTAAAAGCTTTATAATTAATGTATATTGATGTACTTTTATCCACAAATAATTACAACCAGGTGGTTTGTAATTAAATACAAGTTAATGTAACACTGAGTGGCCTTTTTATCATCCAATCTTAATCAAATGAAAAACAGCTACAATTCAGTGGTTGTTATTAGTCAATTGACGTTGTCCATTACTCAGTTGGATCATTATCATTATATCCTTTATGCACAAGGTGAGAAATGGAATTGGGACAAAAATCCTCCTGTAGAGATTAACATTACCGAATCGAATGGGAAATAGTGACAGAGGGCAACTCATAATGAGATAGGTTCACATAAAGAGAAATAGACATTGAAAATCATGCCCAGGGAACAACTGAAAGCTTCCAAGTATTTAAGGTTCTGCTGATTGTCCCCCACGTCTTCTCAAATAAGGATTGTGAAGGCTTGAGATCTGTTCCCCTTTCTACTTCCAGATCACATTATCTTTACCAAAGCCTCTCATCCTCACTCACACTTTTAACATACCTGGATATTACTGGATTATTTAGTTGTACACAAATGTGTTTTAAAAAAAAACACATTCAAACATTCCCTGTAATCACTCACATATTTCTTAACCCAATTTCCTTCCCTTTAATTCTCGGGCAAAATATATCAGCCGTTCCTTCACAGCCTCTGGGTCAAAATCCTGGAATTCCGTTCCTTACAGCATTGTGGGTCAACCCATAGAACGTGGACTGCAGCGATTCAGGAAGGCAGCTCACCACCACCTTCTCAATGGCAACTAGGGATGGGCAATAAATGCTGGCCATCCCATTAAGAAAAATCCCAAATTCCCATCCTACTGACCCAAAACACCTTTTTTCTCATGGAATACAATTATAGAATTCCTACAGTGCAGAAGGAGTCCATTCAGCCCATCAAACCTGCACCGATAGCAATCCCACCCAGACCATATCCTCATAACCCCATGTATTTACCCTGTAAATCTCCCTAACATTAGTATGACCAATCAACCTAACCCCAACATCATTCGACTGCGGGAGGAAACTGGAGCACCCGGAGGAAACCCACGCAGACACAGGGAGAACATGCAGTCTCCATGCAGACATCCATCAGCCCAATTATAAAGCTCACACACACCTTGTTTAAATCGTTAATTTTGTTTATTCTTCCACGGGATGTGGCTGTCACGAGCAACGTTAGCATTCATCAGCAAGTCCAGGCAGCAGGCGACTGAGAGGGTGACCCAAACTGTTTGTCTGTCCCTCCACCATGGCTGTACTCACAGCAGGGTGTCCCTGGGCAGGGTGTCCGTGGGCATCATAAGAACATAAACATAAGAACATAAGAAATAGGAGCAGGAGTAGGCCATCTGGCCCCTCGAGCCTGCCCCGCCATTCAATAAGATCATGGCTGATCTTTTTGTGGACTCAGCTCCACTTACCCGCCCGCTCACCATAACCCTTAATTACTGTTCAAAAATGTATCTATCCTTGCCTCAAAAACATTCAATGAGGGAGCCTCAGCTGCTTCACTGGGCAGGAAATTCCACAGACTCACAACCCTTTGTGTGAAGAAATTCCTCCTCAACTCAATCCGAAATCTGCTTCCCCTTATTTTGAGGCTATGCCCCCCTTTTTCTAGTTTCACCCGTCAGTGGAAACAAATTCCCTGCTTCTATCTCATCTATTCCTTTCATAACCTTGTATGTTTCTATAAGATCTCCCCTCATTCTTCTGAATTCCAATGAGGATAGTCCTTGTCTTTCCTCATGAGCCAATCCTCTAAACTCTGGAATCAATCTCCTCTGCACCCCCTTCAGTGCCAGGATATCCTTTCTCAAGTAAGGAGATTAAAAACAGTACACAGTACTCCAGCTGTGGTCTCACCAGCGCCTTATACAGCTGCAATATAACCTCGCTGATTTTAAATTCCATCCCTCTAGCAATGAAGGATAAAATTCCATTTGCCGTCTTAATTACCCGCTGCATCTGCAAACCAATTCCTGAGATTCCTGCACAAGGACATAAGAACATAAGAACATAAGAAATAGGAGCAGGAGTAGGCCATCTAGCCCTTCGAGCCTGCCCCGCCATTCAATAAGATCATGGCTGATCTGTCGTGGCTCAGTTCCACCTTCCCGCCCTCTCCCCATAACCCTTAATCCCCTCTCTTATCAAAAACCCATCAACCCGCTTCTTAAAAATATTTAGCGAGGCAGCCTCCACCACTTCAACGGGCAGAGAATTCCAGAGATTCACCACCCTTTGAGTGAAGAAGTTCCTTCTCAACTCTGTTCTAAACCGCCTCCCCTTTATCTTGAGGCTGTGCCCCCTAGTCCTACTGTCTTTTTTGAGCGGGAAGAGTCTCTCCACCTCTATCCTATCCATCACATTCATCATTTTATCCTTGAGGCCTTACATACCCGTTGGGCACAATGGGGATTATCAATCCTTTTAATCCCCTTTTACTTTAATGTTTTAAGTTTCACTTCTGCCTTATTTTTATTCAGACTGTCTGCTCCCTCCGCCCCCCCCCACCCACCCCCCCCCCCCCTCCCCCCCCCCCCCCACCGCCATAGAGGAATTGCTCTCGTGCTTTGTCCCTCAGTCTGTTTGATTTAGGTTAATTGGTTTGCCAAAAGCAATGGCAAAGCCAGCATTTGTTGATATCAGTTGACAACTGCAAATGTACAGGGTGTTGGTGAGGCCACATCTGGAATATTGTGTCCAATTTTGATTTCCTTATTTGAGGAAGAATGTGGTGGCATTGGAGGCAGTTCAGAGGAGGTTCCGGATTGATTCCGGGGCTGGAAGAGTTAACGCATGAGAAGAGATTGAACAGTTTGGGCTTGTACTTGCTGGAGTTTAGAAGGATGAGAGGGGATGTGATCGAGGTACATAAAAAGGATTGGTAAAGTAAATGTAGACCAAATGCTTCCCCTTATAGGGCAATCTCGAACAAGACATCACAGGTTTAGATTTTTTTTAAAGTTTATTTCTTAGTTGCGTCACAAGTAGGTTTCCTGCAAATAAGTTACTGTGAAAATATTCTAGACACTGTTCAAGTACACAGGGAGAATTTAGCACGGCCAATGCATCTAACCAACACATCTTTCAGACTGTGGGAGGAAATCGGAGCACCCGGGGGAAACCCACACTGACACGGGGAGAAAACCCCACACAGACAGTGACCCAAGCTGGGAATCGAACCTGAATCCCTGCCGCTGTGAGGCAGCTGTGTTAACCGCTTATAGGTTGAGAGGTGGTAGATTTAAAACTGAGATGAGGGGGAACTACTTCTCACAGAGGGTGGTGAATTTGTGGAACTCGCAGCATCACAGCACGGTGGAGTCTGAATCATTGAATGGTTTCAAGAAGGAGATCGATACATTTCTAATAAAAAATAGACTAAGGGAGAGGTGGGTTTGAGACCAGGGAGAGAGCAGATGTTGAATGGCAGAGCAAGCTCGATGGGCTGAATTTACCTACTTAAAAGTAGAGTTAATTTATTAGTCACAAGTGGTAAGAACATAAGAACATAAGAAATAGGAGCAGGAGTAGGCCATCTGGCCCTTCGAGCCTGCCCCGCCATTCAATAAGATCATGGCTGATCTGTCGTGACTCAGCTCCACCTTCCCGCCCTCTCCCCATAACTCTTAATCCCTTCTCTTATCAAAAACCCATCAACCCGTTTCTTAAAAATATTTAGCGAGGCAGCCTCCACCACTTCAACGGGCAGAGAATTCCAGAGATTCACCACCCTTTGAGTGAAGAAGTTCCTCCTCAACTCTGTTCTAAACCGCCCCCCCTTTATCTTGAGGCTGTGCCCCCTAGTCCTACTGTCTTTTTTGAGCGGGAACAGTCTCTCCACCTCTATCCTATCCATCCCATTCATCATCTTATACGTCTCAATGAGATCTCCCCTCATTCTTCTAAACTCTAACGAGTACAAGCCTAGTTTATTTAGCCTCTCCTCATAGCTCAATCCCCTCAACTCCGGTATCAGCCGAGTAAACCTCCTCTGCACTCCCTCCAGGGCCAAAACATCCTTGCGCAGGTGCGGCGCCCAAAACTGCACACAGTACTCCAGCTGCGGCCTCACCAATGCCCTATACAGCTGCAGCAAGACCTCCCTACTTTTATATTCAATCCCCTTCGCTATGAAGGCCAGCATCCCATTCGCCTTCCTGACCACCTGCTGCACCTGCAAGCTGGGTTTTTGCGACTCACGCACAAGGACCCCGAGGTCCCTCTGCACCGTCGCCTGCTGCAGTTTTTCGCCCCGTAAGTAATAGTCCTTCCTACCATTCCTCCTACCAAAGTGGACCACCTCACACTTGCCAACATTAAATTCCATTTGCCATTTCCTGGCCCATTCGCCCAGCCTATCTAGATCCTTCTGCAGACTCTCCACACCCTCCGCACAATTTGCCTTTCCCCCAATCTTGGTGTCATCAGCAAATTTCGACACCCTGCACTCGGTTCCCTCCTCCAGATCATCTATATAAATGGTAAATAGCTGAGGCCCCAGCACCGACCCCTGGGGCACCCCACTAGTCACCAACCGCCAATCCGAATAGCATCCATTGACCCCCACTCTCTGCCTCCTATTTGACAACCAATCCTCTATCCACGCTAACACCCTACCCCCAACTCCATGTCCCCTGACCTTCTGCAATAACCTCTTGTGAGGTACCTTGTCAAACGCCTTCTGAAAATCCAGAAAGACCACATCCACCGGCTCTCCTCCATCCACTGCCCTAGACACATCCTCATAGAGGTCCCACATTAACACTGCAGTGAAGTTACTATGAAAATCCCCTAATTGCCACACCTCCAATGCCTGTTTGAGTACAGTGAGGGAGAATTTGGTACAGCCAATTGACCTAATGCTTGGACTGTGGGAAGAAACCAGAGCATCCGGAGGAAACCCACACAGACATGGGGAGAACATGCAGACTCCACACAGACAGTGACCCAAGCTGGGATTTGAACCCAGGTCCCTGGCGCTGTGAAGCAGCAGTGCTAACTACTGTGCCACTCTGCTACCCCTACTTCTGCTCCTAATTCCTATAATCCTATCCCAAATGGGCAGTTAAGATTCAGACACGTTATTGGAGTTACTTATAGGCTAATCCCGGTGAGGGGGCGGATTTCCTTCCCTACCAGGAGCATTAGTGACCCAGGTGGATTTTATAACAAATCAATACTAATTTCCTGATTACCATCAACTTTTAACTTCAGAGTGATTCATTGAATTTCAATTCCAGCTGCCCTGCTCGGTGGGTCCTCCAGATTACTGAAACCCCCTTTGCTATTGAAGAATCTTTCCGGAGAATTCCAGAGATTCACCACCCTTTGAGTGAAGAAGTTCCTCCTCAACTCCGTGCTAAACTGCCCCCTTTATCTTGAGGCTGTGCCCCCTAGTCCTACTGTCTTTTTTGAGCAGGAAGAGTCTCTCCACCTCTATCCTATCCATCCCATTCATCATCTTATACGTCTCAATGAGATCTCCCCTCATTCTTCTAAACTCTAACAAGTACAAGCCTAGTGGATAGTAATAGCCTTTTTCCTCTGATGGAGAAATCTAGCACGAGGGGGCATGGCTTTAAATTAAGGGGGGGTAGTTATAGGTCGGATGTCAGGGGTAGGTTCTTTACCCAGAGGGTGGTGAGGGACTGGAATGCCCTGCCTGCTGCAGTTGTAAATGCGCCTAGTTTGGGGGCGTTTAAGAGATCCGTGGATAGGTTTATGGACAAAAAGGGATTGGTTTAGGCTAGTGGGTCATTGTTTTTGTAACTGGTCGGCGCAACATCGTGGGCCGAAGGGCCTGTTCTGCGCTGTAATGTTCTATGTTTGGGATTTGGGTTGAATAAAATGATTCTCTCACTCCCATCTGTGTGGGTGGCGGATCTGACAGTTTTGGAAACACGTGTGTGATAGTGTGATCACTGCTCCTCTCTCTCTCTCCCTCCCTCCCTCTCTGCCCTCATTCACTCTGTCCAGGAACATTCAAACCCTTCACAGATCCAGCTTGGCAGAGAGACTGCAGCGAGAGTGAAAAGCCGAGCAAACACACACAGGCAGTGGTTTCCTCTCTTGCTCCCAGGGCTGACTGCATAGTGTGAGCTGCATCTCCCTGTGCTGGCTCCGACACATCCTGGGAGCAGAGACTCTCAATTCAACTTAATCCTTGCGGCTGGGATTGGTGCTGAAGGTAAGAATTGTGCGTGTGTTACCCTGTCTACCCTGCTCACACACACTCAGTCTCTCACACGCCCAGCTTGCTGACATTCAGTGGCGGAGGATTTTTAAACAAACTGAAATTGGAACTCTGGCTCTGAACTCCCAACCCGGTGTGTGTGTTTGTGGGTCACCCCCGAGTGTGGGCTGAGAGGCAGCTCAGGAACTGTTTGCAATGTTTATTGTTGAACTGTGGTTTATATTGTAGCTTGGATTGCCAAAAACAAGCTCTAGAACGCAGCCTTCTTATTTACAGATAATAACATTTACCCAGTTGGATTTGCTAAATGTACAGAATCTCTGTGTGTGTCTGTGTGTGTGTGTGTGTACGGTCTGAAACCAGATCACTGCTTCACCCTGAGTATTGTTCATGTCTGTAGCAGGAATAGTTTGTTGTAGCCTCCCATTGTGTAGCCTGTACAGACCATAATCAACAAACAGAAACATCAAACACGCCTGACCTTATATATATATATAGTAAGAAGTCTCACAACACCAGATTAAAATCCAACCTGACAATGTGAGATTTGCCCACCCCAGCCCAACCCCGGCAGCTCCACCACGCAGTAGTTTTTGGGGCAAGTATATAGTTTTAAGTATTGAAATGAAATAACTGCAATTTGTATAGAACTGTAAAAATGTTTTATTCTGCACTGTTTGCAATTTATAGACATGCAGACTTGCAATGTTTTAATTGAGATTTTTATGAATAAAGTATATTTTTGGAAAAAAATATACATACATGTATCAGAGTCTGAAAGCAGGGAATGTTTTGTCCCAGTTACCAGATGATTGATGGTGCTGTATTCTGTACTCTGTGTATAATGAGGCTGTGATGCTCCTTTATCATGAAATTCTTTACTCTGAGCAGAGAGACAGCAGTGTGAGTTTGTGTAGAATTATTTCAAGAGACGCGTGCAGGGTAGAAATTTAACTTCTTTCTTATTGAAAAACCTCCAATAAAACAGAAGTTTCACCCCCTGCAGCTCCGTAAACTTTACTTCTCCAGTGCTGCGGGAAACGTGAGTGAAATACGGATAATTATTCCCCAGTGAATGGCTCTGTTGCCAATGAACTGGGATCCAGGCTCCCTGCATCTGGAATGGAAGCTGTATCTCTCTCTCTCTCTGTGCAGAGGGCGATACATTCAGAGGGGATTTATACCATCCACTCACCACAGACTGTTCCAAAGGTGCGAGATACATGATAGGAATATTTAAAAATCAAAATCCTGCTATTTATACATGAAGGGCAGTATTATTAATGCAGAGGGAGTATTTTTCCACAGTTGGTGTTGACCTGGGGTGTGCTGCCTGGAAGGGAGGGGTGAAAACAGATTAAGCAGTAACTTTCAAACAGTTAAAAGGAAATTTCTGTGGAAATTTGAAACAAAATTGCTGGAAAATCTCAGCTGGTCTCACAAAATCTGTGGTCCGGGTTCAATTCCCAGTTTCAGTCACTGTCCGTGTGGAGTTTGCACATTCTCCTCGTGTCTGCGTGGGTTTCCTCCGGGGGCTCCGGTTTCCTCCCACAGTCTGAAAGATGTGCTGGCAAGGGTGCACTGGCCGTGCTAAATCCTCCCTCAGTATAACCCAAACAGCACCAGAGTGTGGTGACTAGGGGATTTTCACAGTAACTTCATTGCAGTGTTAATGTAAGCCCACTTGTGATACTAATAAGTAAACTTTAAACTTTAAAAAAACTTTAAAACTTTTAACTTTAAACTTTAAGCAGCAGTGGAGAGAGAATAGTGCCAACGTTTCGAGTCTAGACGACTCTTTGTCAAGCAGTTTGCAAACGGTTCTTGGATAGATATTTGACTGGGTGAGTTTGCTTGGCCACAGGAGGAGGAGCATGGGAGTGAAACGCATTGTTCTGACAAAGAGATAGCACAGGCATAGTGGCAGAATGGTCTCCTGCACTGTGACTTTTGTTTTAATGATTCTGAAAGGAAAAGACATCTGATGGTTGAGAGGAAAAGACAGTTGCAGTGGGTGGATGGTCAGGTTGGGCAGAGAGTTAGAATGAAAATAAACCTCTAAGAAAACCAGATTTAGAACCCTACAGTGCAGAAACAGGCCCTTCGGCCCATCGAGTCTGCACCGAACACAATCCCACCCAGACCCTATCCCCATATCCCTACACATTTTACCTGCTAATCCCTCTAACCTACACATCCCAGGACACTAAGGGGCAATTTTTAGCATAGCCAATGAACCTAACCCGCACATCTTTGGACTGTGGGAAGAAACCGGAGCACCCGGAGAAAACCCACGCAGACACGAGGAGAATGTGCAAACTCCACACAGGCAGTGACCCGAGCCGGGAATCGAACCCAGAACCCAGAGTGATGGTTATTCATCAGGAGTACACCAAAGCAAAGGGGAACAATGTGGAACATGTGAATAAATCTGTGTACCTTTGTCTGGTTATTGGTGAAATTACCAAAAGAAACTTGCATAGCAAAGATTGTTCAATTCAATTCTAAAAGGGTGGCACAGTGGTTAGCACTGCTACTTCATAGTGCCAGGGACCTAGGTTCAATTCCGGCCTTTGGTCACTGTCTATGTGGAGTTTGCACATTCTCCCTGTTCCTGCGTGGGTTTCCTCCGTGTGCTCTCGTTTCCTCCCACTGTCTGAAAGATGTGTTGATTAAGTGGATTGGCCTTGCTAAGTTGCTCCTTAGTGTCAGGGGGACTAGCTAGGGTAAATGCATGGGGATAGGTGAGATTGTGGTCTGTGCAGACCCGATGGGCTCCTTCTGCACTGTAGGATCTTATGATTCTATAAAATAATAACTTTGTGCACAATATATATTCAAATGCTGTGTCTCGACAATGCTTCTCGATGGCTGAGAGAGCTGGAGTGCAATCAACTAAATAGGCACCGATTTGTGAAATCGGAGAATGTTTGCCATGTCTCAGAGAGGTCTCAGAATGCCCTTGGGACAAGCACAGATCTGAAAGACATCATCAAGAGGTAAAAACAGGGTTATTTTAGCCATTTGATGAGACGTGACAACGTCCACAGAACATGGCTGAAAACCACAGCAAATGATAAATCTAAGAGTTCCATTACTGGGCAAACCACAGGGAGGAACGGCTAAATAGGAGCTGTAAAGTTTTCATAAAGTTTCATCAAGTTTACTTATTAGTGTCACAAGTAGGCTTACATTAACACTGCGATGAAGTTACTGTGAAAATCCCCTAGTCGCCACACTCAGGCACTTGCCTGAGGGAGAATTTGGCATGGCCAATGCACCTAACCAACACGTCTTTCAGAGACCACAGCAGCCGGAGGAAACCCACGCAGATACGGGGAGAATGTACTGGGAATCAAACTCAGGTCCCTGGCGTTGTGAGGCAGCAGTGCTAACCGCTGTGCCACCGCGCAGAGGCAATGAGAAACACTTCAATGCAGCAATGTATTTAACCATTGGAAAGGAGAAGGAATCTTTCGATTATAGGGCAGCACGGTGTCACAGTGGTGAGCACTGCTACCTCACAACACCAGGTTTTCAATTCCGGGCTTGGGTGACTGTTTGTATGGAGTTTGCACATCCAAAGATGTGCAGGTTAGGTTGGTTCGCCATGCTAAATTGCCCCTTAGTGCCAGGGGGAGTAATATGTGGGCTGACGGGGATAGGGCCTGGGTGGGCTTGTTGTCAGTGCAGGCTCGATGGTCTGAATGCAGTCCATCAAATCTGCCTTGACTCTCTGACACAATACCTTACTCAGGCCCTCTACCCCATCTATCCCCATAATACCACTCATTTACTATGGCTAATCTATCCAACATACACATCTTGGGACTCTAAGGGGCAATTTAGCATGGTCAATCCACCAAACCTGCACATCTTTGGAGTGTGGGAGGAAACTGGAGCAGCCGGAGGAAACCCACGCAGACACGTGGAGAATGTGCAGACTCCACACCAACGGTGACCCAAGATGGAAATTTAACCCGAGTCCCTGGTGCTGAGAGGCAGCAGGGCCACTGTGTGGCCCTAATCGATCAATCAAGATGAATAAAGTGGAAAAGGGGAGAGAGAAAGGAAGAGATTCAGGGAAAATCTGTGATCCAGAATAACCCTCACTGACTTCTGTCATTCCAGTTTTTCCAAAAGAGTCCCAATTTAATTGAGTTGATGGAGGGGAGGGGGGAACCATGATGTGATTGCATCTCCGGATCGCATAGTGTTAATGTCATTAATGGATTGTGTGTGAGTATATTTTCTTCAATAAAAGAGGTTTGCCAAAATCTTCACACTCTCCTCTTGCTGTGAGTCTGATTATTGACTGGAGAGATTGATGTTAAAACCCAATCGTTGAGGGCAGTGATTCCTCACTTTACTCTCTCTCTCTCTCTCGAGCACAGATAGCAGTCGGCTAGCTGTACTCACCACTCAGCTCTCTCCTGGATCATTCACTGTGACCTCTTGCTGCAGAATACACAGTCAAAGCTCGAATAATTATGGAGTTGTGCGATGACTGTAATCATACAAAATCGCATCAGACAAAGCAAGGTTATTGACTGAGTTCCAACACTAGTAATTCCTTAATGTCATCCACTGTCACTGTGCCTGTTACAAGCTGTGGGCCAATTCATCCATAACAATTCCTGAACATTTAAATGAAATGAATCAATATATTTTACCATTTTCTATACTTTGGTTTCAGAGCTAAGCTTTATTTGTGAGATGATGATGAGCTGTAATTGTAACAACGCCTTAAACATTTAACCAAATTACATGTTACCACCATTAGGTTAGCCATACGCAGATCATGTTACTAGCATGATTAGGATGAATAATATTTACAGACAGTACTTTCATTTAAAAAATAGTTCTGATTTTGTTTTGACATTATTTTATTGCTTTCTGTTATTTAAAAATATTTTCATTGTGCAGTGCTTCAGGCAAAGAGTGGCAAAGCTTGCTGTGCCTGGCTATTGAACTATTCTCATGGGCCACAGCATGTATTCAGGGAATTTAGTTTTGTTAATTCAGCTTCTTTGCATTCCCAGGGTCAAGGATTCCTTCCAGCCAGTTTGTGACATAGAATCCCTACATTGCAAAAGGAGGCCATTCAGCCCATTGAGTCTGCACCAACTCTCTAACTGAGCATCACACCCTGGTCCTATCCCTGTCACCTCACGCATTTATCCTGCTAATCCCCCTAACCTACACATCTTTGGACACTAAGAGGCAATTTAGCATGGCCAATCCCCCTAACCTGCACATCTTTGGACACTAAGAGGCAATTTAGCATGGCCAATCCCCCTAACCTGCACATCTTTGGACACTAAGAGGCAATTTAGCATGGCCAATCCCCCTAACCTACACATCTTTGGACACTAAGAGGCAATTTAGCATGGCCAATCCCCCTAACCTGCACACCTTTGGACACTAAGAGGCAATTTAGCATGGCCAATCCCCCTAACCTACACACCTTTGGACACTAAGAGGCAATTTAGCATGGCCAATCCCCCTAACCTGCACATCTTTGGACACTAAGAGGCAATTTAGCATGGCCAATCCCCCTAACCTGCACATCTTTGGACACTAAGAGGCAATTTAGCATGGCCAATCCCCCTAACCTACACACCTTTGGACACTGAGGGTCAACTTAGTATGGTCAATCCAACTAACCTACACATCTTTGGATGCTAAGGGTCAATTTGGCATGGCCAATCTGCCTTACCTGAACATCTTTTGGATTGTGGGAGGAAACCGGAGAAAATCCAATCAGACACGAGGAGAATGTACAAACTCCGCACAGACAGTGACTCAAGCCGGGAATCGAACCCGGGTCACTGGCACTGACAGGGAGCAGTGCTAACCACTGTGCCACCCTTCACTAGGGTTAGAGGGAGCAGCACCCAAGTTTACAGATACCCAAATTGGAGGCGTAATAAATAATGGTGAAGACCAAGGGGCTATTGATAAAATGGTGGAATGGGCAAAAACATAATAGTCAGAATTGAACAGTAGTGACTGTGCTTCTGGTTTGAAAAAAGGATAATTGGAGTTTGAATGAGGGGAAGTTCGGTGGTGGCAAAAGAGAGTCACTTGGCAAGGTTCAGGTTCAAAAGATGTCAAAAGCAGCAAGTTAAATCGCTAAAACAATGCAGATAGAATATTGCATTTAATGGTGAGATATAAAAGAAAGGAGTTGAGATGTAATGGTGAATTTCTGGATAATCTTAACCACTCCACAGTTGGAGATATTGGCCAATATTTTAGAACTTTGCTCAGGCGAAGTTTGTAAAATCCCACCCGAGGCCAACGAAGAATTCCATTCTGATTTTGGATTTTGATTTGATTTATTATTGTCACATGTATTAGTATACAGTGAAAAGTATTGTTTCTCGCACGCTATACAGACAAAACATACTGTTCATAGAGAAGGAAAGGAGAGGGTGCAGAATGTAGTGCTACAGTCATAGCTAGGGAGTAGAGAAAGATCAACTTAATACAAACTAGGTCCATTCAAAAGTCTGACAGCAGCAGGGAAGAAGCTGTTCTTGAGTCCGTTGGTATGTGACCTCAGACTTTGTATCTTTTTCCTGGCGGAAGAAGGTGGAAGAGAGAATATCCGGGGTGCGCGGGGGTCCTTGATTATGCTGGCTGCTTTTCCGAGGTGGTGGGAAGTGTAGACAGTGTCAGTGGATGGGAGGCTGGTTTGTGTGATGGACTGGGGTTACATTCACGATTTTGTAGTTTCTTGCGGTCTTGGACAGAGCAGGAGCCCAGACCAAGCTGTGATACAATCAGAAAAGAATGCTTACTATGGTGAGCTCTTTCAAATTGTCTGCATCTTTACTAGTTTGTGAATCTGTGTTTCATTTTTAAACATTGCCCCCAGTTTGTACAACTGGTTCCCTCACAATTTCCTCGGTGTGACCTTCAGAACTGGTGTGAAATGAAATTATTAATATTTATTGGTGGTGTCAGATGAGGCAAGCTTGTCTCCACAAAGTCACCTTTTGGCTTTCCGTATAAATAAACCTATTAGTCACATTCTTTTCAACATGTGTGCAAATGTAAGATTGGTTTGGATTGCTAACGCGACACAGATTGGAATGAAATTTTGTGGTTATTCTGGCTCTGCACCATAGCGCTGTGTAGGAAGCAGCTTATCGGTAAGATCACAAGGTGGGTTACCCAGCAAGTACAGATGTCACACTGCTGCGGTAAAAGATGGTCGTCTGAGATTAAGACACCGAAACAGAGTAGAAAAAAATTTTACGCTGCATCTGATTTAGACTGTACCCAATTTCAGAGAGTGCGGTGCTGACAATAAGAGATAAAAGTGAGAAAGTGTCTTGCTCATCACAAGTGAGAGATATCACCTCCAGCGCATAAATCAGCCGAAATAAAATCTGCAACATGTCTCTCATTGTCTGAAACCAGTCAGAAATCCTGACCCCAAAGCATCCTCTGGATGATTAATTCCACTTTGTGCTTATTTGGAAATATAAAGTGATTCCACCTTTCCTGCCGCGGGCAGTGGGGTTTATTCTGTTTGTTAATCATGGTTTGGAAACAGAAGTTCAATCTGGAGATGTGCTCCCATCGAGAATGATTCACTAGTTTTGAAGTGAGTTCTGCCTTTCCGCAGCCTGAATGCAGGCGAAAGAATTTGTGTCCCATTTTCTGCTTTGCTCCCACTATTGACTTTTCCCCAGCCCCCTCTCCCTCACTGTCTAACACTCTTCAGACAGAGTGTCTAATAGTTCCAGACACCTCTTAATGGAGTTTGTAACACACTTGTTCAGGTTAGATGGTTCAATCTACACCTTCCCTGACCTCCTCCGGAACTCGCTTCCCATTCCATAATGACATCCCCCACCTGTAATTCCAAAACCTTCACCCTAACACATTTCTTTGCAGTTCAGCTGATCGATCGGCAGCACTTGATGCTTTCCACTGACTCATTTCCCTTTGTTTATTTTTGCCCCAGCGAGTGCTTAGCCCTGCTGCCTCACAGCGCCTGGGACCTGGATTCGATTTCCAGTTTGGGTCCCTGTCTGCGTGGGTTTCCTCCGGGTGCTCCGGTTTCCTCCACAGTCCAAAAGATGTGCTGGTTCGGTGCATTGGCCGTGCTAAATTCTCCCTCAGTGTACCCGAGCAGGCACAGGAGTGTGGCAACTAGGGGATTTTCACAGTGACTTCATTGCAGTGTTGATGTACAAAGAACAAAGAACAACACAGCACGGGAAAGCCTACTTGTGACTAATAAATAAATAAACAATTGCATATATCACCTCCCACATTAATAGAAGCAGAGCAATTTGGTTCCCTATTTTGTAAAATTAATTTCTTATGTTTACAACCCACTGCTCTGTTTCAGATTAATATTGTTGGATGTTTTACAACCTCCTGCCTTCTCTGTGCAGAGTTATCACCCTCCAGATTGATATGCTTGTAGCTTGTGTGAGAATTATTACCATATGTTGGTTTACAATGGTGTTGCAAAGACATAGAGGAGGCAATCTCTTGCACTTTGATTTGCCTTTTTAAATCGCTTTCTCTGATTCATTGCAAAGCATTTTCCAGCCTCTGTGTTGTGTAATTAAACATGATCCACTGAGGCTTAATAATGCCTCGCTTAAATTATTTATTGTATCTTAATAATTTTACTAGGGGCTCAGAGCTGTGTCACGGGTCGAATGTCAAAATCAATTATTCTTGACATTCTTTTCCGCACTCGTTCTCATGCACCAGTGACCTTTTAGGATACACAGGGGTCAGAGGCAGATGTATTACTTTAGGCTGGATCTAATTAGTGTTTCCGAGATTTAAAGGGGCAGCGTCTGGTGCCCAGAAATACTTTCTATTTATTTCCGTTTCTAAGGTTTTCAGGAAATGGTTGCATTGGATACCAATCAATGTCTGAATTAAAAAACAATTGCCAATTCTAATGTTCAGGTTCTGTAATATTGTATTAAATGGGTGGCACAGTGGTTAACACTGCTGCCTCACAGTGCCAGGGACCCAGGTTCGATTCCTGGCGTGAGTCACTGTCTGTGTAGAGTTTGCACATTCTCCTCATGTCTGCGTGGGTTTTCTCCGGGTGCTCTGGTTTGCTCCCACAATCTGGAAGACGTGTCAGTTAGGTGCATTGACTCAAGGAGGCACCAGAGTGCGGCGACGAGGGGAATTTCGCAGTAACTTCATTGCAGCGTTAATGTAACCCTTACTTGTGACTAATAAATAAAGTTGTATTTTTTCAACCTGTCTGCTGTGACTCTCTTCCAGCCTGACCTTGTGGCGCTCTGTCTCTCCAATTTAGCCAACATCGCTACAGTGTGATGACACACAGGAAAGCTTTTAATGATAAACTTATAAGATAGAAACTTAGACAAAAGTGAAAGTATTCCAGAAAGGTGTTTATAAATAAATACAAATTATCTTCTACAGTTCTCTTCCCCCTTTATGGGCTTGGATTATGTTCCTGTGATTATACAGACCAATGTGTTTTTATTGGTGTGTGAGGAGAATTTTAATTAACAAATCACTGCACTACCTCTCCCTCTACTTCAGAACTCATCCGTTTTGCATCCTTTGGTCTTCTGATATTTTTTCTCCAAACACCAATGTGTGTTTCAGGATTCCACTGAAATGTTATTGCCACACCCTTCCTGAAGAAAGACCTCATGTTTATATAGCAAGTGGTTAGCACTGCTGCCTCGCAGTGCCAGGGACCCGGGTTCAATTCCCAGCCTCGGGTCACTGTCTAGGTGGAGGCTGCACATTCTCCCCGTATCTGTGTGGGTTTCATCCGGGTGCTCCGATTTCCTCCCACGTTCCAAAGATGACTGGGTTAGGTGGATTGGTTATGCAAATCTGCCCCTTAGTGTCAGGGGGGACTAGCTAGGATAACTGCAGAGGGTTATGGGGATAGAGGTCTGGGTGGAATCGTGGTCAGTGCAGACTTGATGGGCCAAATGGCCTCCTTCTGCACTTCTATATTCTATAATACCTTACACAGCCTTAGAGTGATCCCTTTAGCCCTGAGAACTATATCCAATTTCTTCTTGAAATCACGCGATGTTTTGCCCTCGCAGCCTGATGTGGAGAGTATGATTTTATAAGAACATAAGAACATAAGAAATAGGAGCAGGAGTAGGCCATCTGGCCCTTCGAGCCTGCCCCGCCATTCAATAAGATCATGGCTGATCTGTCGTGGCTCAGTTCCATATTCCCGCCCTCTCCCCATAACCCTTAATCCCCTCTCTTATCAAAAACCCATCAACCTGCGTCTTAAAAATATTTAGCGAGGCAGCCTCCACCACTTCAACGGGCAGAGAATTCCAGAGATTCACCACCCTTTGAGTGAAGAAGTTCCTCCTCAACTCTGTTCTAAACCGCCCCCCCTTTATCTTGAGGCTGTGCCCCCTAGTCCTACTGTCTTTTTTGATCAGGGGTGGTCACTGAGGCGGAGAGTCCCCCCTGAGGAACAGGAGCCAGCGGTGTTCCCGGAAGGTCCAGATGTTGACGAGGAGGGACCAAACCCACAAAGATGTTTGTCGTGACCAAGAAGAAGGGGCAGAGTTGAGTGTTGCAGGTTCCTCTGCTTATCTGGGGTTTGGTAGCTCACAATTACCACCTTCCTCCATGAGGAACTCATGCTGCACGGATTTGGAGGACAGTGTCAGTTGGTTTGAAGGTTACTGCTTGCTCTGCGGCCTGTGGGACCTTCCAAATCTCCGCTGGGGGCAGTCACAGAATCTCCCAATCAGTGACACACAAATATCTAACTGAGGGACAGATGACCTTTTTCAGTAAAGCTCACGATTACGTGCAGTTCTGCATGAAGTGAGGAAACCAGGATGCTGCGTCAGTGGGACTTGCTGTGAACTTAGGCTCCCTGCAAGTGCAGTGTACCCTTCACCGCACACACGGAGCCCTGAGATCTCTCACACAATTACCCATGGATTCAGTTAAAAATTCATTAAGCAACAATTTCACACTCTGAATGTTCAGCTCATTTGTAACCACAGAAACAGACCCTGCATGTTTTGTATTCTATACTGTTCCGACCAGCCGCGTGTCGTGGAATCCCTACTATGCAGAAGGAGGCCATTCAGCCCATTGAGTCTGCACTGACCACAGTCCCAATCCCTGTGACCCCACACGTTTATCCTGCTAATCCCTCTAATCCACACATCCTGGGACACCGAGGGGCAATTTAGCATGACCAATCAACCTCATCTGGACATCGCTGGAGTGTGGGAGGAAATTGGAGCACTCAGAGGAAACCCACATAGACACAGGGAGAATGTGCACACTCCACACAGACAGTCAGGAATTGAACCCAGGTCCCTGGAGCTGTGAGGCAGCAGTGCTAACCTACATGCTGCCCTGTGCCACGCCACATGGGTGAGGGGGGGGGGGGTGGTGGGCCTGGGTAAGATGCTCTTTCAGAGGGGCAATGCAGATTTGATGGGCCGAATGGTCTCCTTCTGCACTGTAGGGATTCTGTGGACTGATCACCAGATAAAGTCCCCAAATATGTTCCCCTCTGTGGGAACTATCTCAACGTGAACCTCAATCTCCTACGATTCCACATGGGCAATCCCCAAATTTTTATGTCCCAGGTGAGGAGGGATGAACTGACGGCCTTCCTCTATTCAATCCACTTATCCTGTCCACATGTATTGATGTTTGAAAGGATGAGCTTATTAGTTACTAAAATGTGAGAAAAGTAATAAAAATATATGTGCGTACATAAACACAGATTGGGATTGAAAAGCTAGTCCAAAAATCAAAGTTTAAGAAAGTATGAATCAGTCTTTGACTTGTCCACGATTCCAGTAGTGCTGATTTTACCAGTTAATTTGGGGATTCTTGGTGCCACAGTTTGGTTGAGTGGATCATCCTGTTCCTTCTTCAATAACACCTTTGATGTCTTGACCTGCTTCCAGCAATCAGAGAGACATTTTAACCGGAAAACATCAGGGATACCCGGTCAACGTTCTTCAGCTGTCCCCCTTCACAGCATATACCAGCGCTGTGGAACCAGAACACCAGACTAACACTGCAGAGATCAGAGTTGGTTTTTAATCCTTTCTCTTGTGTATTCTGGAAGGGCAAAAAAGCACAATTATGTCTGGGATATACCTCACAGGAAGGTTGTAGTTTTGGATAAGATGCTAATCAGCTTCCATTATCTCCATAGGAGATTACAGTCAGTTTCTGGATTGCTTCTTCCTTTGAAATGTCTCAGTCTGAAAAAGAATATGATATTCCATTGCCTCGCAGGACTGAGTATAATCCACACAGGAACTTTTCTGACAGGCACCTAATTACATTCTCAGAATTTATAGTCTTAGCTATCTTTGCCTTGCACTTTTTTAAAACACCTTTTATTTAATATTTCAATATGTCCGTATTTAATTTGTGGTTGTGATACATTGTGAGGATTAGTACCCAAGGAATCTGCATTGTTCTTACACCTTAAGTCCCAGGGATATTTGAGGGAGCTGAGCACTTACAGAGGGTTAGTTTCTCAGTGATACCCTCCAGAAGATGTGGCCAATCATGTCCATTCATCAGCCACAGAGTGTATCTGAGGAGAGACATAATTGCTGCACGTATAAACCATAGATACCCTACAGTGCAAAAGGAGGCCATTCAGCCCATCGAGTCTGCACTCCACAAGCCCTACTCCACAACCCCACACATTTACCCTGCTAATTACTAAGGGTCAATTTAGCATGGCCAATCTACTTAACCCACACAGCTCTGCACCATCTCTACAGGAGGATTCTGTGAATCACTGCTAGGTAACTGCGCAGAAACACAATAAAAACCACAGGTAAATTGATCACTATCAGGATATGAGCACTCACCCTGGAACCCCATGCACTCATTCCCCTTTAACAGGCATTTCAAATGTCACCGAGTGAAATCAAATTCCATCGTTCAATGTCATGCACAGGGAGAGTGGGAATGAAGAAATGAATAATGTTCAGTCTTAAACTGAGATGAAAACATGTTGCAGGGAAGCATGTAAAGCTATCGTACTCAACAATGAATATACCTTTCCCAGAAACTCACTCGTAAAACAATACTTGTTAGGAATTTGGGAAATTAACAAGGTTAACAGCTGAACTTGAGATGGTAACAAAATAACAGAAAAGTAACAAGATTAGCAGGCATCCAGAGGAAAAACAAGATATGATTTGCCCTGTAACAAGATTAGCAGGCGTCCAGAGGAATAATAAGATATGATTTATCCAGTAACAAGATTAGCAGGCGTCCAGAGGAATAATAAGATATGATTTACCCAGTAACAAGATTAGCTGGTATCCAGAGGAATAATAAGATATGATTTGCCCAGTAACAAGATTAGCAGGCGTCCAGAGGAATAATAAGATATGATTTACCCAGTAACAAGATTAGCTGGTGTCCAGAGGAATAATAAGATATGATTTGCCCAGTAACAAGATTAGCTGGTGTCCAGAGGAATAATAAGATATGATTTGCCCAGTAACAAGATTAGCAGGCGTCCTGGGGAACTATGAGATTGATTTGCCCAATAATAAGAATATCAATCAATGATGTTGAGATGCTGGTGTTATACTGGGGTGGAGCGGATGAAAGGTCAAATGTTTATTTGAAATCACATGCTTTCGGAGCACTTGCTCCTTCGTCAGGTGAAGTCACTTCATTTTGGTGGGGAAGGATGACCTTGCCCATTGC
Source organism: Prionace glauca (assembly GCA_037974335.1). Lineage (NCBI taxonomy): Eukaryota > Metazoa > Chordata > Chondrichthyes > Carcharhiniformes > Carcharhinidae > Prionace > Prionace glauca. The sequence continues at coordinate 7,316,695 of CM075741.1, forward strand.
CCACAGGAACGATCTCTATCCTGTCCAGTGAGCTCTGCCACCTCATCCACCAGGAAGAGAGTGTCATCAGCTCTGGGGAATCCCCTTCGGCCTTCACTCTCCTTACTTCCCTATTGTGAGCAATTCTGTCCTGCATTAAGGCAGTTGGATTGAGTGGGAACACTGTGGGTGAAAGGGCAGTTCAGAAGCATGCATTCTGTTGCTTGTGCTGAGTCAGCCCCAGTAAGGGATTGGGACATTGTTTGTGCAGGAACTTACATCAGATGGTGAACTTAAAGTGAGTGTCCGGTGTTCAGTGTTGATGTCCCAGCTGCTGGTCATGTGTAGACTCTAACCCTCAGACTGATGCTCTTCAGAGAGTGAGAGTTCAGAGTGAAATTCCATCTAACCCAGTGCATCAGATCTTTCATCCTTTTCCTGCACTTCAGGGCAGTTATTGTTTGTTGGCCACAGGCACTGCCCTCTCAGTGACCTCCTCCCAGGCTGTGGGACACGGGCATCGCTGGCTGGACCAGCATTTATTGCCCATCCGCAGTTGCCCCCGAGAATGTGAGCTGCCTTCTTGATCCACAATGCTATTACGGAGGGAATTCCAGGATTTTGACCCAGGGACAGTGAAGGGATGGGGATATATTTCCAAGTCAGGATGGAGAATGGATTGGAGGGGAACTTGCAGGTGGTGGCGTTCCCATGTATCTGCTGTCCTTGTCCTTCTAGATGGAAGTGGTTGTGAGTTTGGAAGGTGCTGTCTAAGGGTCTTTGGTGAATTGTTGAAGTGCATCTTGTAGATAGTACACACTCCTGCTACTGAGTGTCAGTGGTGGAGGGAGTGGATGTTTGTGGATGTGGTGCCTATCAAACGGGACTGCTTTTCCTGGATGATGTTGAGCTTCTTGACTGTTTTTGGAGCTGCCCCCATCCAGGCAAGCGGGGAGTGTTCCATCACACTCCTGACTTGTGCCTTGGAGATGGGGGACAGGTTCAGGGAGTCAGGAGGTGAGTTACTCGCCACAATATTCCCAACCTCCGACTTGGTCAAATGGAAGGATCTCCAGCTCCCAAGGAAAGAGAACTCCCGCCTTTTTTGGGCAACCTGGAGGGGATTCCGGAGGGAGGGGATTCCAGAGGGAGGAGATTCCGGAGATTCCAGAGGGAGGCTTGGCCGAACTGTGGGTCAGAGGATCTTGTTGTCTCGGGCGCTATTGAGAAGCAGGACAACACAACACAACACACCTGGCTCGCATTGAGCCAATGTCTTTGCTGTTTAAATATGGTGCCAGGATCTTACCACCCCAGGGGTAAAGGCAGGATGGAAAAATCCTCATCCTCCCCACCTTGAGATTAGTTTGTGCATAATTAATGAGCTGACTGGAGGAAAACTGCAGGGATAATCTGACCTGTCACCCTGCGGGAATCTCACTGGCATTCCCACCCACCATCATTCCCCAAAGGGAAACATTCCACCCGTAGATTACTTTAGAAAATCCTTTTAGTGGCGAGTTCAGTATTAAACTCTCAGCTGTCCACAGAACACTTCTCATTGTTGTTAAGGATCTGGGCCCCTGAAGTTTCCTAAATTGGTCCAGTTAAAATAATGATGTGAATAACACATTATTCACATTATAGTGAGGCGACCAGAACTGTGCGCAGTTCTGGTCGCCTCACTATAGGAAAGACGTAGAAGCTATTGAAAGGGTGCAGAGGAGATTTACAAGGATGTTGCCTGGACTGGGAGGCATGCCTTATGAAGATAGGTTGAGGGAGCTGGGACTCTTTTCCCTAGAGAGGCGAAGGTTGAGAGGCGACCTGATAGAGGTTTATAAAATGTTGAGAGGAATAGATAGGGTGGACTCTCAGAGGCTATTTCCCCGGGTTGAAATGGTCGCTACGAGAGGACACAGATTTAAGGTGCGGGGAGGGAAGTACAGAGGTGATGTTAGGGGTAAGTTTTTCACTCAGAGGGTGGTGAGTGAATGGAATCGGCTGCCGTCATCGGTGGTGGAGGCGAACTCGCTGGGGTCTTTTAAAAGACTTCTGGATGAGTATATGGGGTTTAATGGGATTGGGGGTTATAGATAGGTCTATAGATTGGTGGGGTTGATGTGATCGGCGCAACTCGAGGGCCGAAGGGCCTGTTTGTGCTGTAATGTTCTGTGTAACACAATCTGGATGATGCATAAAATGGTCAGTAAGGTTCTGGTTTTCAGTAACTCTCATACCAACAGTGTGACTGTATTGACATGGTGATAGAATTAGCACATTCAGAATATATATTGGGTGGCACGATGAGGCATTGCTGCCTCATAGCGCCAGGGACCTGGGCTCAATTCTGGCCTCGGGTGACTGTCTGTGTGGAGTTGGCACATTCTCCCCGTGTCTGCGTGGGCTTCCTCCCACAATCCAAAGATGTGCAGGCTAGGTGGATTGGCCATGCTAAATTGACCCTTGGTGTCAGGGGGATTATTAGCTGGGTAAATGTAGGGGGGTAATGACAATAGAGCCTGGGTGGGATTGTGGTTGGTACAGACTCGATGGGCCAAATGGCTTCTGTCTATACTGCAGGGATTCTATGATTCATAGTTAATTTAATCTTGAATACTTGATGCTGATGGTTATACGACTTGGTTATACAAGTTATGCTAACTTATGGTTAGCATAATCCAGGATAGCTGTTACCTCCCCCTCCACTCGGCAACACCCCCTCATTAAACCACCATTTTAATTTAATGTGTGGTCTTTTTACGTGGTGGAGGAGATATAATGGCTCTATAGATGTAAAAATACAATAGTTCTATTGGGGTGGGCACAGTGAGAAGTCTCACAACACCAGGTAAAAGTCCAACAGGTTTATTTGGTACCACGAGCTTTCGGAATGATGGTCCTTCATCCACTCACCCCACTCCAACACTGGCAACTCCACATCATGGCTATACACTGGCCCTATAGGTGTAAGAATACATTGAGACAGGCCCACCTTCTCTCTATAGCTCTCTCCTGGCCAGTGTTTCATTCTGGGAGATGAATCGAGTAGAGACTAAGCTACCTAACGCATGTCTCTAGCATGTCACATCCTTACATTAAGCTGCAGTTGCAGGACAGTTTGGGAGCAGATGTTTCGTACTGGATTCCCCTGGACATTTATTCCGTTAAAATCATGCAGGGGAACAGTTGGCAGAGAGCAATCTCCCAAACCGCTTTGAGTAAATGACATTTGTTCCATTGAATTAAACTTTCACGAGATATACAGTTGTCCCCGGACAGATTCATGCAGTAGAAATGGGTTTTATACTGGGCCGCTTCCAATCATCACTAAAACTGCCTATCTCCACCTCTGAAATATAGAAAATAGGGATAGGAGGAGGCCATTCAGCCCTTCGAGCCTGCTCCACCGTTCATTATGATCATGGCTGATCATCCAATTCAGCAGTCTGATCCCGCCTTCTCCCCATTTCCTTTGATCCCTCTGCCCCAAGAGCAAAATCTAAATGCTTCTTGAAAACATGTTTTGGCTGCAATTGCTTTCTTGGTGGCGAATTCCACAGATTTACCACCCTCTGGGTGAAGAAGAATGAGGGGAGATCTCATTGAGACATATAAAATGATGAATGGGATGGATAGGATAGCGGTGGAGAGACTCTTCCCGCTCAAAAAAGACAGTAGGACTAGGGAGCACAGCCTCAAGATAAAGGGGGGGGCGGTTTAGAACAGAGTTGAGGAGGAACTTCTTCACTCAAAGGGTGGTGAATCTCTGGAATTCTCTGCCCGTTGAAGTGGTGGAGGCTGCCTCGCTAAATATTTTTAAGAAACGGGTAGATGGGTTTTTGATAAGAGAAGGGATTAAGGGTTATGGGGAGAGGGCGGGAAGGTGGAGCTGAGCCACGACAGATCAGCCATGATCTTATTGAATGGCGGGGCAGACTCGAAGGGCTAGATGGCTTACTCCTGCTCCTATTTCTTATGTTCTTATGTTCTTATGTTCTTATGTTTACGCTGTATCCTTAGACTGTGACCTGCTGTGGACCTGATATAACATGACAAGGGGATATGCATCTTTGGAGAAAATGGACTAGTTAGCGACAGGCAGCATGGTTTGTACGGAGAAGGTCGGGTCTCAACAACTCAGCTGAGTTTTTCAAAGAGGCGACAAAGATTGTGCATGAGTCGCAAAAACCCAGCTTGCAGGTGCAGCAGGTGGTCAGGAAGGCGAATGGGATGCTGGCCTTCATAGTGAGGGGGATTAAATATAAAAGTAGGGAGGTCTTGCTGCAGCTGTATAGGGCATTGGTGAGGCCGCAGCTGGAGTACTGTGTGCAGTTTTGGGCGCCGCACCTGCGCAAGGATATTTTGGCCTTGGAGGGAGTGCAGAGGAGGTTTACTCGGCTGATACCGGAGTTGAGGAGGTTGAGCTATGAGGAGAGGCTGAATAAACTAGGCTTGTACTCGTTAGAGTTTAGAAGAATGAGGGGAGATCTCATTGAGACGTATAAGATGATGAATGGGATGGATAGGATAGAGGTGGAGAGACTCTTCCCCCTCAAAAAAGACAGTAGGACTAGGGGGCACAGCCTCAAGATAAAGGGAGGCGGTTTAGAACAGAGTTGAGGAGGAACTTCTTCACTCAAAGGGTGGTGAATCTCTGGAATTCTCTGCCCGTTGAAGTGGTGGAGGCTGCCTCGCTAAATATTTTTAAGAAACGGGTTGATGGGTTTTTGATAAGAGAGGGGATTAAGGGTTATGGGGAGAGGGCAGGAAGGTGGAGCTGAGTAGTGACAGATCAGCCATGATCTTATTGAATGGCGGGGCAGGCTCGAAGGGCTAGATGGCCTACTCCTGCTCCTATTTCTTATGTTCTTATGATACAGACTGAGTAAGGGCGGAAGGTTTATTTTTAGTTTAGTTGGGGCATCATGGGCTTGGAGGGCCGAAGGGCCTGTTCCTGTGCTGTACTTTTCTTTGTTCTTTGTATGTCAAGCAGACAGGATAACATAAATGACTTTGGCCCAGAGAAACATTCCAGCTGTAGATGGTTGCCTTGCCAACCCTGTTGTTCTTTGCTCACTGTCACCGACACTATTTCTGAGATTTATTTAGTCACTGAATTTCAGTTCCCCAGAGACCAGGGTGGACTTTACCTCCTAGTCTCCCCGGGTTACCAATCCAGTGATGTAATCACTAACATTAACATTTCTTACAGACGTATTATTAATGTGTCGACCTGACCATTTCATGAATTGTACAATCCCCAGATTCCTCTAATTAACGGAAAGGCTAACACTTTGTGTAGCTCCCAGGATCAGCAGACGGCACTCGATTTCCTCAGTGTCAAATACGACCTCGTCCTTAGTGTCCCGTCAAAAAACTAATGGTCGGAGTGGAGAGCAGCTTCTCCTTATCAATCCTTTCCCAGTCACATAAAGAGACTAAATAAAAAAATAGAACATACACGGTATACTCAGCAGGTCCTAAGCAGAGAGAGTGAACACAAGAAATAGAAGCAGGAGTAGGCCACCAGGCCCTTTGGCCCTACCCCACCATTCCGTCTCAGCTCCTTTCCTGTGCCATTTCCCCATTGCCCTATCTTCCTCAATCTATTAAATATCAACCTCCACTTTGAACACTTCTGACGATCCAGCCTCCTCCACACTTTGGGATTTCCAGAGATTCACCATCCTCTGCGAGAGGAAATTTCTGCACACCTCAGTTTTCATGGACCGGCCCTTTATCTTCGAGCTATGTCCCCCTTTCTGAATTCGCTGGAATTCTCCAAACTCGTCTAAGTTGGGATCCTCTCATGGTGTTGCTGTGAACGGAGACTTGGCTGAGCACCAAATTCCCCGTTCTCGCTGGTAGCCGGGCAGAGAATTTGGGCCAGAGTTAATGTTTTGGGTTGGTGATCCTTCAATGGGAACCCCCCCCCCCCCCCCCAACCCCCGCCACCCCACCCCTTGCTGCCTCTCAGCATCAGGGACCCGGGTTCAATTCTGGCCTCGGATAACTGTGTGGAGTTCACTCATTCTCCCCATGTCTGTGTGGGTTTCCTCCAGATACTTCAGTTTCCCCCCACACTCTAAATATGCGTGAGTTCGAATCATCGAATCCCTACAGTGCAGAAAGGAGCCATTTGGCCCATCGAACCTGTACCGACAACAATCCCATCCAGGCCCTATCGCCGTAACCCCACACATTTACCCTGCTAGACCCCGACACTAATGGTTGATTGGTCATTCTAAATTGCCCCATGGTGTCGGGGGATTAACGGGGTAAATATGTGGGATTACGAGGAAAAGGGCCTGGGTGGGATTGTTGTTGGTGCAGGCTCGATGGGCTGAATAGCCTCCTTGTGCTCTGAAGGGACTCTATGAAGAGATGGATTGAGAGAGAAAGAGAAACATTCTAATAATAATCACTCCTCTGTCAGCTGGAGAGAGGTTCCACCTCCCAGAAAATCCTACAAAGTTCATCAGCTCTCTTCCAATCTGAGGAAGATCCGGGATCTGCTGCCCCTCACCTCTCAAACCAAACAGCAGACAGTCAGAACCAACCATGGTGACTGGCAGTGTAAACGTGTGCCCCCCTCTGGCTTCCGTTCCCAGCCCCTGTGTCTGGGTGAAAAGTCTGTCCTCACTAACCCTTCCCTTTATAGAATATAAGAGTAGGAGTCTGATGTTACATAAGAACATAAGAAATAGGAGCAGGAGTAGGCCATCTAGCCCCTCGAGCCTGCCCTGCCATTCAATAAGATCATGGCTGATCTGTCGTGGCTCAGTTCCACATTCCGGCCCTCTCCCCATAACCCTTAATCCCCTCTCTTATCAAAAACCCATCAACCCGTTTCTTAAAAATATTTAGCGAGGCAGCCTCCACCACTTCAACGGGCAGAGAATTCCAGAGATTCACCACCCTTTGAGTGAAGAAGTTCCTCCTCAACTGCAGTTGTATAGAACGTTGGTTAGGCCTCACCTGGAGTACTGCGTCCAGTTCTGGTCGCTGTACTACCGGAAGGATGTAGAGATCCTGGAGAGAATGCAGAGGAGATTTACCAGGATGTTTGCTGCCTGGTATGGAAGGGCTGTCTTACGAGGAAAGATTGAACGCACTTGGGCTGTTTTCCCTTGAGAGACGTCGGCTGAGGGGGGATCTAATAGAGGTTTATAAGATTATGAAGGGGATAGATAGAGTAAATGGTGTTAAGCTTTTTCCGCTATTAGAAATGGATAGAACGAGGGGTCACGGGCTTAGGGTGAGGAGGCTAGATATAAGACTAATATTAGAGGGCAGTTTTTCACGCAAAGGGTAGTGGGGGTGTGGAATGCACTGCCGAGTAAGGTGGTGGAAGCAGGCACGCTAGGGTTGTTCAAGAGTCACTTGGACAGCCACATGAGCAGTTTACATATAGGGGGATATAGCAGGCCTTACTAAGCATTGTAGGCTTGGGGTTCAGTTTTAGCCTCAGGGATATAGAGTCTTTTTAATAATGAATTTTTTATCCACAGGCATTTAAGTCCAGCAAGGGGCATGCGGGCGGCAGGTTGTGGTGGGCTGCTCTTGGATGTTGCTTCGGGAGTTGCCTACTGCTTCATGTCGTTGGTGTGCTTAAACTGGACCATCTCGAGGGCAACATGACAGCTCAGAGACTATCTCTGTTGCTGTGCGGACACATGGAGTTGGGCCTGTGTCCGTGGGAGTTTGCGCGTTCTCCCCGTGGTTGCGTGGGTTTCCTCCGGGTACTCCGGTTTCCTCCCACATCCCAAAAATGTGCTTTTAGGCTGATTGATTGGGTAACAAATTGTCCCTATATTGGACCTCCCTGATCCTCACACATTAGGCATAGACTAAAATCATGAATAGGTCACTGACCATGGGACGGCGGCGCGGGCTCGTTGGGCCGAAGGGCCTGTTTCCCGTGCTGTGTTGTTCTTTGTTCTTTGTTCTAACCCCCTCTGGGTTAGAAATCCCACTCCCCCAGCTCTGGTCAAAGCACCTGAACCCTGGGGTAATTTTCACTCCCCTTCCCTCAGATCTATTCATTCTCACGCACCTTAGGAAGGTTGGACAGAGTTAAAGAGAAAGTGTTGCCGAGCTGGTTTGCGTGTCTCAGTATCCCACCATGTGGCGTTTTCACACACTGAGCCACCCCTGAGTTTTATTGGGCTGTGTGTCTGGTTACACAGCGCACACTTCAAAACCCACAGCACACCCACACCAGAGGTGCAGTCTGAATCTTACTTCAGCCAGCCAGCCCGACAGCAATGGAAACACCAACGGGTTATTTCTGGATGCAGTGAGATGGCCCCCAATCCCCTCGCGAATCTGTGACCGGCAGGATTCAGCAACAAGACACAAGGCGATGTTCCCCCAGTGTTGAATTATTCCACTGTAGGTGAGTGGCTCACACTCTCTGCATCCGGGGAATCGAACCCGGGTCCCTGGCATGGTGAGGCAGCAGTGCTAACCCACTGTGCCACCGTGGTGCCGGGGAATCGAACCCGGGTCCCTGGCACGGTGAGGCAGCAGTGCTAACCCACTGTGCCACCGTGGTGCCAGGGAATCGAACCCGGGTCCCTGGCACGGTGAGGCAGCAGTGCTAACCCACTGTGGTGCCGGGGAATCGAACCTGGGTCCCTGGCACGGTGAGGCAGCAGTGCTAACCCACTGTGCCACCGTGGTGCCTGTCAAAACTTATGATTCAGATAGGCTCCATAAAACACTTTGGAGTTTGTGACCTGAACCATTACAGTATTTCTCCCGATGCCATTTACTGCTTTTATATTTGCTCTGTAATCATTGTCACATTAATAATAAGATAACAACACTGTCTCTATAGCTTTGCTGCAACTTACAGTTTAATTCCGCATTCATTGACATTTCAGCATTGTTTGACAGCAGGAGGATAGCTGGGTAGATATCCTGTCCTCTTTCCACCCAGGTGAATGATGTGTACCTTTTCAAAAATGTTAAAATCAGTGCAGGGTTCATCAAACTGCAAGCATTGGTGATTCTATTAATGTCGCCCTCACAAAAACACGTGAAAAGGTAATTATTTGCAGGCTCCCATTCTGAGCTTCATTTCCACTCGGCCGATATTGTCACCACTGAGGATTCTCCCAGGAGCAGTAAGCCAAAGGCAATCCGTCTTGGATAGGCTGAGTGTGAAACAGTCAACACCTTCAGGGGAGAAGGGAGAAAATCTGAGGAAGAATTACCTCAAGGTAGAGGGAAAACGGTTTCTTTTATTTCTTTCCTCCACCAGTTTCCTCCCAACCCTCTCTGGGTTCCCTCTGACGAAGTGACCATCTTTTCCCTTCAACTTGGGCTATAAAGTACTTACAGCAAAGGGCCATTCAGCCCATCTAATGTGTACACTGCACACATGCCTCACCTTTATCTAACCTCTCCCTTACTCTCCCTTGTAATTATTTAGCTTCTCTTAAAATGTATCTATTCCATTCGTCTCAACTACTTCCTGTGGTAGTGAGTTCCACATTCCAACTGCTCTCTAGATAAAGAGAATTCCTGGATCCTCTAATGGATTAATTCATAGAATCCCGACAGTGCAGAAGGAGACCATTCAGTCCATCGAGTCTGCACCAACCACAATCCTATCCCTGCAATCCCACATATTTATCCTGTTAATCCCCCTGACACTAGGGTCAATTTAGCACAGCCAGTCAACCTAACCCGCACATCTTTGGGAGTGTGGGAGGAAACCGGAGCACCCGGAGGAAACCCGTGCAGACACGAGGAGAAGGTGCAAACTCCACACGGACAGCGACCCGAGGCTGGAATTGAACTTGGGTCCCTAGCGCTGCGAGGCAGCAGTGCTAACCACTGTGCCACAGTGACCGCCCATGTGACCACCTTGGATTTAAGGCTCTAGTTCTGGTCCCATTTGCAAGTGGAATCACGTTTTCAATATCTGCCCCATCAAACTGTCCCAATCTCCCTCCTCCACCCCTTCTCTATCAGGTCACCCCACAGCAGTGGATGGGTAACCTGTGGCCCAGGAGATACCTGTGGCACATCGGGGTTCGGAGTGCGGCCCACTCAGAATTGCCACATTCTGCTGATTTCTTTCTGCTTAGTTATTTTGTTCCGGTGTAGCTGAAGTAATTGACTTACCATCTCGAGGGCATCATGGCAGCTCAGAGACTATCTCTGTCGCTGTGCGGACACCTGGATTTGGGCCGTGTCCGTGGGAGTTTGCGCGTTCTCCCCATGGTTGCGTGGGTTTCCTCCGGGTGCTCCGGTTTCCTCCCACATCCCAAAGATGTGCTTTTAGGCTGATTGATTGGGTAACAAATTGTCCCTATATTGGACCTCCCTGATCCTCACACATTCGGCATAGACTAAAATCATGAATAGGTCACTGACCATGGGACAGCGGCGCGGGCTCGTTGGGCCGAAGGGCCTGTTTCCCGTGCTGTGTTGTTCTTTGTTCTTGTTCTTTGTAAAACCGGGGCGAGTGGAGTGCGGAGTGTGCTGACAACATTGACTGTGAGAGCCATGCGCTCCCTCTGAGTCCAAAGTGTCAATGCTGCTTTTGTTTTTAACATATCAACGATTAAGCATTTTCTATAACTCATTTTGAAATATTCAGCATGTATTAAATGTTATTCACAGGCTCATGGTTCGTGGACAAGCCCCATTTCAATCTTGTGGTCACTGAGATGAAGGAGGACCTCCCATGCGGGCACTCACTAGTCCAGGTGCCAATTGTGCCCCACAGTCTCTGAGTGAAAATAGACCCAGTCTATTCAACCTCTCCTCTCCGGGATAGTCTCTCATTTCTGGCATCATTTTAATCGGTCATTCTTACATCTTCTCCCAGTGCCTTTTGGTGACATGGAGACTGGAGTCGCGTCCTGTTCTCAGTGAGTCTAACCACGTTTCCATACAAGTTTTAGAGAATTTCTCTACTTCCAATCCTATCTCATTGCAAATGAACCCAACCTTTTTTTCATATGCACATTTGGAACTGAATGGTCTTATTAGTGACTGACAGTGTGGTTTTGTACGGGAGAGATCATGCCTCACTAATTCTTATTGAGTTTTTTGAGGAGGTGACAAAAATGATTGCTGAGGAAAGGGCCGTGGATTTCGGGAAAGCCTTTGACAAAATCCCTCACGGCAGGCTGGAGCGAAAGGTTAAATCACGCGGGATCAAGGGTGAACTAACGAGGTGGATTCCGATATGGCTTGGCCATAGAGGACAGAGGGTAGTGGTGGAAGGGTGTTTTTCTGGAGAGAGTACAGAAAAGGTTTACCAGGATGTTGCCTGTTTTATAGGATATTAGCTGTGAGGTGAGATTGAATAAATTGGGATTGTTCTCCCTGTCTTTCCAGAGACTGAGGGGTGACCTGAGAGAAATTTCTAAAATGATGAGCAGCGTAGATAGGGCGAACAGTTGGAGGATTTTTCCTAGAGCAGAAAGAGGCACAAGTTCAGGGCAAACGGGTAAAGGTTGAGTAGAGATGTGGGGGGGGAGTTTTTTACACAGAGGGTGGTGGGAAATGTGCTGCCACGTGAGGTGGTTGAGGCAGACACATTAACGACATTTAAGAGTAATGTGGATGGACACATGAACAGGGGGGGAATGGAGAGATACAGGTGTTTGGTGTAGGTAGGACAAAATGATTGGCGGAGACTTAATGGGCCAAAGGGCCTGTTCTGTGCTGTACTGTTCTTTGTTCTTTATTAACCTGGGTCAGTATTTTGAATTACCTGTGTAATTATGTTCTAAAAAGCCCGTGAACTTCTTATTTTTCCGACTTGAGTCTACGACCTCACACTTATTCATGTTGAGGTTCGTTTGCTAATCGCAGACTGTTGTGCAAATGCCGTTGTGTGAATGGATTTATCTCTGACTATATTCCGTAGCAAATCCTCCTCAAGTCTAACACCCAATATGGTGGCTCTAGTGAATTTGGCTGCGGGGGGGGGGGGGGGGGGGGGGGGGCATATTGCTGGTGACCCCTCGCGTGATGTGTCCAGGCACCTTGAGAAGATGAGCAATCAGGAATGGGAACACTGGTTCATTCTCTCCTCCACTCCCCCACCTCCCCCTCCCGACCCACCCCTGGTAATTGGAGCATTTGGCCCAGATATTAATTCGGTGCAGATCAACGGTCAAAGAGTTTTGGTTGAGTCTGGATAAGCTGACGAAACCACCTCGGGAATCTGGTAACCAACGTTCCAGGAAATTGCTCTGGGCACCGCGGGGAAATGGAACTGAAACTCAGACACTCTTGTGACAAAACCCAGGAGGTTTTTAATAGGAGCATTAAAAAGAATTGTGTGTCCTTATCAGCTATTTTAATTTATTGCTTATAAAAGTGCTTCAGAATGGTGAAAGTGCTGTTTGGTGGAGTGGGGTGTTTGGATAGGTATGTGGCTGATCCTCCAGGAATAGTTCCAACCAGGAAGCTTCCTGTCCTGGGAAGCCTGGGGAATGATGTTGCTAAATTTTACAAGGATGTTGCCTGGACTGGGAGGCATGCCTTATGAAGATAGGTTGAAGGAGCTGGGACTCTTTTCGGGCGAAGGTTGAGAGGCGACCTGATAGAAGTTTATAAAATGTTGAGAGGAATAGATAGGGTGGACTCTCAGAGGCTATTTCCCCGGGTTGAAATGGTCGCTACGAGAGGACACAGATTTAAGGTGCGGGGAGGGAAGTACAGAGGTGATGTTAGGGGTAAGTTTTTCACTCAGAGGGTGGTGAGTGATTGGAATCGGCTGCCGTCATCGGTGGTGGAGGCGAACTCGCTGGGGTCTTTTAAAAGACTTCTGGATGAGTATATGGGGTTTAATGAGATTGAGGGTTATAGATAGGTCTATAGATTGATGGGGTTGATGTGATCGGCGCAACTCGAGGGCCGAAGGGCCTGTTTGTGCTGTAATGTTCTATGTTCTATGTACACTGTGGGTGATTAATTTATTCATCCAATGACCTGTCATTTCCACAGCAGGTCCCGATGTTGTGTGGAATGACTACCTGTGGCCGAAAGGCCTTGACTCTCCTGAGCAGCGTCTTCGCTGTGTGTGCCCTGGGTCTTCTTGGTGTCGCGGTGAGCACTGACTATTGGTTGTACCTGGAAGAAGGAACCATCTCCCCCCAGAACATGTCAATGGAAGTCAAGATGTCGCTGCACTCTGGCCTCTGGAGAGTTTGTTTTCTGGCAGGTACGAACATTGTTCTTAAGCCCAACTTTATTGCTCATGAGTCAAGTCTCGTGGAGAAAATGTAATATTTTGGAGGTTTATTGTGTTATTATGTGAAGCAGGTTTGCGAACTGAAGCTATGCCCCCAGAGGGTTGAGGGTTTCAATGGGCTCTCGCTGTGAAATTCCAGCAAGTCAATAAGGCCACATTGTATTTTCTATACAATAGAAATTTGCATTAGGAGATAAAGAAGGTCTGTTGTGTTTAATTGTTAAATTTCAAAGGGGAATAAAAAGGGCTTGCAACTTGGAAAAAGTTATAAATAAGTAAGGCAAAGTTGTTAAATTTTTTTTTGACTTGCATAGGGAATACATGAAAGATTTTCATATTCCAGGAAAGGTAAATTTCAAAGAAAGATACGGACAGTGGAATCAAGATGAAAAGAGGGGACAGGTACTTAAGGAGAGAGCTTAGGGGGATGGGCCTAGAATCCCCAAAGAATCATTGAATTGCTACAGTACAAAAGGAAGCCGTTCAGCCCATCGAGTCTGCACCGACTATCTAACGGACTATCTTAGTGAAGGAGCTTCAGCCAACCCACAGAAAGGTTCATTTTTTTTCACAAAGCATGGGTTGTTTTAAGATTTATGAATCGAGAGATAGGGAAGCCCAATGACACACCTCCCTACAGCAACAGTTGGATTGCTAACATTACTGGAATTTTTTATCGGTTAAATATTTATGGGGGATCATTGCTTAAAGGGATGTTTATTTGTGAGTCTAACCAAGGAGGAAACTTTTGGGGGCAGTGTTCTGCAAAGTGAATTTTAACTGTGTAGATGTAATTTTATATGTTTAAGTTTTCTTTCTGTTTGTTAATAAATGTTTTTGTTTAATATTTAAAATCTCTAAAAGTGCTACTAGAATTTGTAGTTTCTGATGGTTCCCATATCTTCTCATGATTAAAAAAATAAAGAAGAAAAGAGTTTTGGTAGCTTGCCAAGTTTCCCTTTGGGATTTTGACACTCACCACCTGCCAGATACTAAAACTGCCTTTTGAGAAGGAAAGTGGCAGATGACATGCCCAGAGCTTTGTTGTATTTTGCTCTGCAGAATAACTGGCTGCATTCCTGCCATTTTCTGTTTTCGTTTGAGGGCTAGAAACATAGAAGATAGAAGCAGGAGGAGGCCATTTGAGCCTGCTCTGCCATTTATTACGATTATGTCTGATCGTCCAACTCAATAGCCTGATCCTACCTTTTGCCCATAACCTTTGATCCCATTCGCTCCAAGTGCTGTATCCAACTACCTCTCGAATACATAAGAACATAAGAAATAGGAGCAGGAGTAGGCCATCTGGCCCTTCGAGCCTGCCCCGCCATTCAATAAGATCATGGCTGATCTGTCGTGACTCAGCTCCACCTTCCCGCCCTCTCCCCATAACCCTTAATCCCCTCTCTTATCAAAACCCCATCAACCCGTTTCTTAAAAATATTTAGCGAGGCAGCCTCCACCACTTCAACGGGCAGAGAATTCCAGAGATTCACCACCCTTTGAGTGAAGAAGTTCCTCCTCAACTCTGTTCTAAACCGCCCCCCCTTTATCTTGAGGCTGTGCCCCCTAATCCTACTGTCTTTTTTGAGCGGGAAGAGTCTCTCCACCTCTATCCTATCCATCCCATTCATCATCTTATACGTCTCAATGAGATCTCCCCTCATTCTTCTAAACTCTAATGAGTACAAGCCTAGTTTATTCAGCCTCTCCTCATAGCTCAATCCCCTCAACTCCGGTATCAGCCTAGTAAACCTCCTCTGCACTCCCTCCAAGGCCAAAATATCTTTGCGCAGGTGCGGCGCCCAAAACTGCACACAGTACTCCAGCTGCGGCCTCACCGATGCCCTATACTTCCTGTGGTAATGAATTCCACAGGCTCACCACTCTTTGGGTGAAGAAATGTCTCCTCACCTCCGTCCTAAATGGTCTACCCTGAATCCTCAGACTGTGACCCCTGGTTCTAGACTACTCCCACCATCAGGAACATCTCCCTGCATCTACCCTGTCTAATCCTGTTAGAATTTTATAAGTCTCTACGAGATTCCCCCTCACTCACCTGAACTCTAGTGAAAACAATCCTAACCTAGTCAATCTCTCCTCATACACCAGTCCCACCATCCCTGGAATCAGCCTGGTAAACCTTCGCTGCACTCCCTCGAGAGCAAGAACATCCTTCCTCAGAAAAGGAGACCAAAACTGCACACAATACCATAGGTCCAGCTTCACCAAGGTCCTGTATAATTGCAATGACACATCCCTGCTCCTGTACTCGATGTTCACGAGAAGATGTCAAATTTAATTTGGGATTATTTGAACTTGATGTGAAGTGACCAATGAACACCCAGACTGAGATGCCAGAGGACTGGTGAAATTGAATGCCAGGAGCCCATCAGCAGTGTGGTGGGCGAGTCTTCAGAGGCAGTTCCCCCACTCCGACAAGCGATGGCATCAATACCAGACCACCTACCCCTTCAATGGGGCCATTTCTCCTGAAGTACTCACCCCCTCCCCCCATTCCTCTTGATCCTGTTGTCACAGCTAAGCCCAGGGGGATGATTGGAGCTGGCTGTGAGGGTTGATGAGGAAGTTATGCCTGATGTGGAATTGAGGGGAGCGCCTCCTGTTCCTTCCAGTAGCCCCATGGGGCAGGGGAAGATATTCATTTCAATGATTCTTTCAACATCAGTTAGGCCCCTAATTTATATATTTAAGAGGCTTAAAGCCTGTAGACACCTAAAAAAAAATGCCCCTTTCTGATTTAACCATTCAAGAACATGAAGAGAGGATGGCCCTGGAGGGAGTGCAGAGGAGGTTTACTCGGCTGATACCGGAGTTGAGGGGGTTGAGCTATGAGGAGAGGCTGAATAAACTAGGCTTGTACTCGTTAGAGTTTAGAAGAATGAGGGGAGATCTCATTGAGACGTATAAGATGATGAATGGGATGGATAGGATAGAGGTGGAGAGACTCTTCCCGCTCATAAAAGACAGTAGGACTAGGGGGCACAGCCTCAAGATAAAGGGGAGGCGGTTTAGAACAGAGTTGAGGAGGAACTTCTTCACTCAAAGGATGGTGAATCTCTGGAATTCTCTGCCCGTTGAAGTGGTGGAGGCTGCCTCGCTAAATATTTTTAAGACGCGGGTTGATGGGTTTTTGATAAGAGAGGGGATTAAGGGTTATGGGGAGAGGGCGGGAAGGTGGAGCTGAGCCACGACAGATCAGCCATGATCTTATTGAATGGCGGGGCAGGCTCGAAGGGCCAGATGGCCTACTCCTGCTCCTATTTCTTATGTTCTTATGGTATAGTGATAATGTCACTGGACTAGTAATCCAGAGGCCTGGACTAATGCTCTGGTGACTCGGGTTCAAATCCCATCACAGCATCCAGTGGGATTTAATGAATCTGCATTATAAAATTTGTCTCAGTAATCATCGATTGTTGGAAAAACCCATCTGGTTCACCAATGCCCAATAGGGGAAGGAAATCTGCCGTCCTTACCCAGTCTGACCTACTTGTAATTCCAGACCCATTATAATGAGGTTGACTCTTAACTATCCCCTCGGGTGCTGTAAGTACTGGCTGTGCCCATAGCCCGTGAAAGAATAAAGAAAAATACATACATTTGTATATATCATATACACTGCTTTACAAGTATGTAAACCACTCCTGTACCCATCATTTACTCTGATTTCCAGATATTCACATCACTTCTGTATATATCATATACAAATCTTTAAAGATACATGAACCACTCTTGTATGGGTGACACGGTGGCACAATGGTTAGCGCTGCTGCCTCACAGCGCCAGGGACCCAGGTTCAATTCCAGCCTTAGGTCACTGTCTGTGTGGAGTTTGTATGTTCTCCCCGTGTCTGCATAAGTTTCCTCCGGGTGCTCCAGTTTCCTCCCACAGTCCAAAGATGTGCAGGTCAGGTGGATTGATCCTTAGTATCAGGGGTTCAGTAAAGACATGGGGTTACAGGGATAGGATTGTTATCAGTGAAGGCTTGATGGACCGAATGGCCTCCTTCTGCACTGTAGGGATTCTGTGATTCTAAGATCCCAATCCTATGTGTGTGTGTGTGTATAAATATATATGATGTAACTGGCTTTCAGAAATCTAACCCTCTGCCTTGTTTAATAATATTTTCACAGTGGTTATGAGTGGTATGTGTTTGAACATAGAACATAGAACATTACAGCGCAGAACAGGCCCTTTGGCCCACGATGTTGCGCCGACCAGTTACAAAACAATGACCCACTAGCCTAAACCAATCCCTTTTCGTCCATAAACCTATCCACGGATCTCTTAAACGCTCCCAAACTAGGCGCATTTACAACTGCAGCTGGCAGGGCATTCCAATCCCTCACCACCCTCTGGGTAAAGAACCTACCCCTGACATCCGTCTTATAACTACCCCCCTTAATTTAAAGCCATGCACCCTCGTGCTAGATTTCTCCATCAGAGGAAAAAGGCTATCACTATCCATCCTATCTAAACCTCTAATCATCTTATATGTTTCAATAAGATCCCCTCTTAGCCGCCTTCTTTCCAGCGAAAACAACCCCAAATCCCTCAGCCTCTCCTCATAGGACCTCCCCTCCATACCAGACAACATCCTGGTAAACCTCCTCTGCACCCTCTCCAAAGCCTCCACATCCTTCCTGTAATGTGGGGACCAGAACTGCACACAGTACTCCAAGTGCGGCCGCACCAGAGTTGTGTACAGTTGCATCATGACGCTGCGACTCCTAAATTCAATCCCCCTACCAATAAACGCCAAGACACCGTATGCCTTCTTAACAACCTTATCTACTTGATTCCCAACTTTCAGGGATCTATGTACACATACATCTAGATCCCTCTGCTCATCCACACTATTCAAAGTCCTCCCGTTAGCCCTATACTCGACACATCTGTTATACCTACCAAAGTGAATTACCTCACACTTCTCTGCATTAAACTCCATCCGCCACCTCTCGGCCCAGCTCTGCAACCTATCTAAGTCTCCCTGCAGACTATGACACCCTTCCTCACAATCTACCACACCTCCGACTTTGGTGTCATCAGCAAATTTGCTAATCCACCCAACTATACCCTCATCCAGACCATTAATAAAAATTACAAACAGCAGTGGCCCCAAAACAGATCCCTGAGGCACACCACTCGTAACCGAAAGAGAGTATGGGAGAGTATGGCACTGGTTAAATATATCCTTGTGCATGAGTCGCAAAAACCCAGCTTGCAGGTGCAGCAGGTGGTCAGGAAGGTGAATGGGATGCTGGCCTTCATAGTGAGGGGGATTGAATATAAAAGTAGGGAGGTCTTGCTGCAGCTGTATAGGGCATTGGTGAGGCCGCAGCTGGAATACTGTATGCAGTTTTGGGCGCCGCACCTGCGCAAGGATATTTTGGCCCTGGAGGGAGTGCAGAGGAGGTTTACTAGGCTGATACCGGAGTTGAGGGGATTGAGCTATGAGGAGAGGCTGAATAAACTAGGCTTGTGCTCGTTAGAGTTTAGAAAAATGAGGGGAGATCTCATTGAGACGTATAAGATGATGAATAGGATGGATAGGATAGAGGTGGAGAGACTCTTCCCGCTCAAAAAAGACAGTAGGACTAGGGGGCACAGCCTCAAGATAAAGGGGGGGCGGTTTAGAACAGAGTTGAGGAGGAACTTCTTCACTCAAAGGGTGGTGAATCTCTGGAATTCTCTGCCCGTTGAAGTGGTGGAGGCTGCCTCGCTAAATATTTTTAAGAAACGGGTTGATGGGTTTTTGATAAGAGAAGGGATTAAGGGTTATGGGGAGAGGGCGGGAAGGTGGAACTGAGCCACGACAGATCAGCCATGATCTTATTGAATGGCGGGGCAGGCTCGAAGGGTTAGATGGCCTACTCCTGCTCCTATTTCTTATGTTCTTATATTAATTTCCAGAAGTCACAATCCTTTCTGTATAATCCAATCCACTTTACAGTGGTATTAACATGCTGTGCTATTAAAGATATTGCCGTGTAGGCATGCATTGCTTCAGGGGCTGTCAATCTGATGATTTCTGGTGAGGTTTTTCCCTCCCCGCTGCTGTGTGATTTATAATGATTGACGATCTTTAACAATCTGTTGTTGTATCGGCAGGATTGGAGCGAGGTCACTGCTTCACCATTGAGTATGTGATGCCCATGAATGTCCAGCTGACCTCCGAGTCAACCGTCAGTGTCTTGAGTCAGTATCCGTTCTCTGTCCGAGCATGAGTTCATATTATTCAATATTATTATGGGTGGCACGGTGGGTAGCACTGCTGCCCCACAGCACCAGGAAGCTGGGTTCGATTCCCAGCTTGGGGTCAATGTCTGCATAGAGTTTGTACATTCTCCCCATGTCTGCAGGGGTTTCCTCCGGGTGCTCCGGTTTCCTCCCGCAGTCTGAAAGACGTGCTGGTTAAATGCATTGACCTGAACAGGTGACTGTTCAGGGGAATTTCACAGTAGCTTCATTGCAGTGTTAATGTAAGCCTTACTTGTGACTAATAAATAAACTTTATTTGTGTAAGAACGGGTTATAATTGTTGCATCCAGTGTGGGGCACAGAAAGAGGCCATTTGGCCCAACTTGTGCTAGCATTCATGTCCCACACAAAGTTCCCCCTGCCTCTCTTCACTAAATTGCATCAAACACATCCACTTCTCTCTCCTCTGTCTATCCCGTACCCTGAAACATGTCTATCCACTCGCCACAACTACTCCCTGCCTTGGCAAAGACTTTCCTGAATCTTACAGGAACATTACAGGAACTGGGAAAGAGTGACAGAATCTTTATTGTGCAGAAGGAGACCATTCAGCCCATTGAGTCTGTACTGGCTCTCTGAGAGAGCATTCTACCGAATTCCACTCCCCTGCCTTTTCCCTATAATCTTGCACATTCATTCTTTTCAGATAGCAATCTAATTCCCTTTCAAATACCTCAATCGAACCTGCCTCCACAACTATGTTCCAGACTCCAACTACCCTCTGGGGCGAAAAGATTTTCCCTCCCCCCACTTCTACCCCATTATTTTGAATCTGTGGCCTCTGTTCAATGTGCTCTGGACTGAATAGTTTGCAGGAGGGAGGCAGTGGTGTAATGGTATTATCACTGGATTAGTAATCCAGAGACCCAGGGCAAGAGCTGGGGATCTGGAATCAAATCCCACCATGGCTGATGGTGAAATTTGAATTCAATAAAAACCTGGATTAAAAGTAAAATGATGACCATGAAACCATTGTCAATTGTTGTAAAAAGCAATCAGGTTTGCTAATTGTGCCTTTGGGAAGGAAATCTGCCGTCCTTACCTGGTCTGGTCTACATGTGACTCCAGAGTCACAGCAATGTGGTTTACTCTGGAAAGGAGTGTTTTAATGAATGGGGGTTAAATGGTGACCCAACCAGAAATACCCACGTACAATAAAATGAATTTTAAAAATGACCCTTTCCATACGCCTCAGGATCTTGAAAAAGTCGATGACGTGTCCTCCCAGCCTTTTCTCCAGGGAGAAGAGACTCAACCTCTCCTCAGAGCCACGGACAAATTCAGTGACTGACTCTGAAATTGCAAATGCAGTAACCTATGAAAGAGGTTTGATGGGAATTAGGAGCAGGAGTAGGCAGGTTCGAGCCTACCCCAACATTCAATCAGATCGTGGCTAATCTCTTCCTGATCTCAAATCCACCTTCCCACCTGTTTCCCCATTTTCCTCTTTCCTTTTTTTTTATTAGAAATATATCTATCTCCCTCTTGAAACTATTCAATGATTCAGAATCCACCGTGCTGTGATGCTGCGAGTTCCACAAATTCAACCCCCTCTGTGGAGAAGTAGTTCCCCCACATCTCAGTTTTAAATCTACCGCCTCCCAATCTATATCTGTGACCTGGTTTGCCCCAAAGGGGAAACATTTGGTCCACATTTTACTCGATCAATTCTTTTAGTATTTTATCCACCTCGATCAGGTCCCCTCTCATCCTTCTAAACCCCAGCGAGTAGAAACCCAAACTGTTTAATCTCTCCTCACACGCCAACACTTCCATCCCCAGGATCAGTCTGGTGAACCTCCTCGGAACTGTCTCCAATGCCGCCACATCCTTCCTCTAATAAGGAGGCCAAAACTGGACGCAATACTCAATATACAATTGGTGAGTTCCGCAAATTCACTCCCCTCTGTGTGAAGTAGTTCCTCCTCATCTCCGTTTTCAGTCTACTGTCTCTGTCCCTATTGTAGGCTTGGGGTTCAGTTTTAGCCTCAGGGATATAGAGTCTTTTTATAATGAATTTTTTATCCACAGGCATTTAAGTCCAGCAAGGGGCATGCAAGGGGCAGGTTGTGGTGGGCTGCTCTTGGATGTTGCTTCGGGAGTTGCCTACTGCTTCGTGTCGTTGGTGTGCGTAAACTGGACCATCTCGAGGGCATCATGACAGCTCAGAGGCTATCTCTGTTGCTGTGCGGACACATGGATTTGGGCCTGTGTCCGTGGGAGTTTGCGCGTTCTCCCCGTGGTTGCGTGGGTTTCCTCCGGGTACTCCGGTTTCCTCCCACATCCCAAAAATGTGCTTTTAGGCTGATTGATTGGGTAACAAATTGTCCCTATATTGGACCTCCCTGATCCTCACACATTAGGCATAGACTAAAATCATGAATAGGTCACTGACCATGGGACGGCGGCGTGGGCTCGTTGGGCCGAAGGGCCTGTTTCCCGTGCTGTGTTGTTCTTTGTTCTTTGTATCTGTGACCCCTCACAGGTGGGTGTGACAAGTGCCTTATCTCAGAGAGGAGTCAGGGAATTCCTCGATGTTCTGGCAAATATTTATCTCTCGGCCAACGTGACCGAAAGTGATTATCTGGTCAGATCGCGTTGCTGTTCTCAGGAGCTTGCTGTGTGCAAGTTGACTGCAGTCTCCCCACATCATAACATACACTGGGCAGACTATTCCCATCCCACCTGCCCGGGGATCCTAGCGAGCAGGATAGGAACACATGGTGATCATTCAAAGGCCCTTTGTCCTTGGGCGGGAATGTCCGGTCTAGGGGTGCATACGGCTGGAAAATCCCACACTTTATGCCTGGAAACGGTTTTTTGGGGATTTTCCGAGACTGTGATTATTTTTGTTCTAAAAATTCACATCTTTCTTTCCGGTGATTACTGATTTCTCAAATCTTCTTCGTTCCACAGAAATGATACGATCCTCTACTCCCTTCCCACTGGTCAGCTTGTTCTTCATGTTCATTGGGTTTGTTTTGAACAACATTGGACACGTTAGGCCTCACCGGACTATCTTAGCATTTGTGTCAGGAATCTTCTTCATACTTTCAGGTAATGGGTCATGAAAGAAAGGGAAAAAATGGAAACAAACAACTGATTTGCCAAGTTCCTTCTGGCTTGCGATGTATTTTCCGTTGTCTCATTTTGTTTGCTCACTTTTGGTCTGGGAGGTACCTCCCTGCAGAGCATGCTGGGAGAGGTCACCCAGCTGGAGTTCTCCATGAGGGTGGCATAGTCCTGTCTTCTCTGCCTCAGAACATGCCATAGTGACACAGTGCCACGGTGACACAGTGGTTGGCACTGCTGCTTCACAGCGCTAGGGACCTGGGTTCAATTCCTGGCTTGGGTCACTGTCTGCGTGGAGTTCGCACATTCTCCACATGTCTATGTGGGTTTCCTCCGGGTGTTCCAGTTTCCTCCCACCGTCCGAAAGGTATGCTGATTAGGTGCATTGACCCGAACATCGGGTGATGACTAGTGGAATTTCATAGCAACTTCATTGCAGTGTTGATGTAACACTTAATTGTGACTAATAATAAATAAACTAAAAAACACTCCCTTTGATTACCCATTGTTTACCTGAGTTTCCTCCTGGTGCTCTGGTTTCCTCCCAGATGTGTGGGTTAGTGGATTGGTCATGCTAAATTAACCCTTGGTGTCAGGGAGGTTAGCCAGGGTAAATGCATGGGGATAGGGTGGGATTGTTATTGGTGCAGACTCAATGGGCTGAATGGCCGCCTTCTGCACTAGCAGATTCTATGATTTTATTTGTAGATGTTGTATATTTTTGACCAAATGATCACTAATCACAGTCTTTTCATGTTTGTGCGACAATTGCTTTACGATGAATCATTTCTATTGCAGGTTTGTCACTGGTTGTGGGACTGGTGTTGTATATATCCAGCATTAGTGATGAAATGTTAAACAGAACCCCGGACCCAGACACCTATTTACACTACCGATATGGGTGGTCCTTTGCCTTTTCCGCCAGCTCTTTCCTGTTGACTGAGGTAATGACCGGGCGCTAACTGGATCAGCTCACCCCTTTATTCCCACAATACTTCCAATCCCAGCGGATCGCCTTGACCTGGATTAAATCCAACCAAACCACCTGGGGGCACGATCAAAACCATCAGAATTGTCAGCAGCCCAGCACCGGGGTGGCACGGTGGTTAGCACTGCGCCAGGGTTCGATTCCGGCCTCGGGTCATTGTGCAGAGTTTGTACATTCTCCCTGTGTCTGCGTGGGCTTCCTCCGGGTGCTCCGGTTTCCTCCCACAGTTCACAGAGGTGCTGCTGGGTTGGCCGTGCTTAAATTGCCCCTCAGTGTCAGGGGGAATTAGCAGGGTGAATGTGTGGGGTTACGGAGATAAGGGCTGGGAGGGATTGTTGTCAGTGCAGACTCAATGGGCTGAATGGCCTGTTCTGCTCTGTAGGGATTCTATGATGTACTGTACATTGCTAAATGAGTTTGAGTCATGGTAGGGCCTAGTTCAAACAGGCAGCCTCGCTGCAGATTAGTTTATATTGAACACTTGTGTTTGATTAATTAATGTTACCAGTTAAATGGCCAACAGCATTTGGCCAACTATTTATTGCAGTTAGAATTTTTATTTCCGCTGCTAATAAACCCTCGGAGGCAGAAATCCCTTCACCAAAATCCCTTTATTTACAAGTCTGACAACAGCATACAGAGTGTTTTCAGCCTGCACTCAGAGTCCCAGAGGAACTGGTTAAATACAAAGCAAGAGCCCGTCAATTTGGCCCTTAATCAGGGAGTTCATATTCTAACAGGCCCGCCTCAGTTGCCTGATTAAAATCATTACACTCATCCAAGTCATTGATTGAAAGGTGATCATTGGGTTGATTCCTTGAAATGTTGAAGGTTCACACTCTCACCAACCCTGGTCCACTTTGGTAGGAGGAATGGTAGGAAGGATTATTACTTACGAGGAGAAAAACTGCAGCAGGCGACGGTGCAGAGGGACCTCGGGGTCCTTGTGCATGAGTCGCAAAAACCTAGCTTGCAGGTGCAGCAGGTGGTCAGGAAGGCGAATGGGATGCTGGCCTTCATAGCGAGGGGGATTGAATATAAAAGTAGGGAGGTCTTGCTGCAGCTGTACAGGGCATTGGTGAGGCTGCAGCTGGAGTACTGTGTGCAGTTTTGGTCGCCGTACTTACGCAAGGATATTTTGGCCTTGGAGGGAGTGCAGAGGAGGTTTACTAGGCTGATACCGGAGTTGAGGGGGTTGAGCTATGAGGAGAGGCTGAATAAACTAGGCTTGTACTCGTTAGAGTTTAGAAGAATGAGGGGAGATCTCATTGAGACGTATAAGATGATGAATGGGATGGATAGGATAGAGGTGGAGAGACTCTTCCCGCTCAAAAAGGATAGTAGGACTAGGGGGCACAGCCTCAAGATAAAGGGGGACGGTTTAGAACGGAGTTGAGGAGGAACTTCTTCACTCAAAGGGTGGTGAATCTCTGGAATTCTCTGCCCATTGAAGTGGTGGAGGCTGCCTCGCTAAATATATTTAAGATGCGGGTTGATGGGTTTTTGATAAGAGAGGGAATTAAGGGTTATGGGGAGAGGGCGGGAAGGTGGAACTGAGCCACGACAGATCAGCCATGATCTTATTGAATGGCGGGGCAGGCTCGAAGGGCTAGATGGCCTACTCCTGCTCCTATTTCTTATGTTCTGGACTCTCACATTGAATCCAGGTCGGACACGTAGATGGGTGTTTGCTGGTTATAAGATCCCTAAATGACCCAAATGCATTCAGTGAATGACACAAAACCTGAGGGAGTCCATTCATCCCGCTGTGTCTGTGCTGGCTCTTTATTAGAGTTTTTGAATGAGTCCCAATCTCCTGCTCTTTTTCATAGCCTGACTAATTTTCCACAACATATCACAACTCCCTCTGAAAGTTACTGTCTCCAAAAGCCCCGGGTTCGAATCCCGCCACGGCAGATGGTGGAATTTGAATTCAATAAAAAAATCTGGAATTAAGAATCTACTGATGACCATGAAACCACTGTTGTTTGTCAGGAAAAATCCATTGAGTTCACTCCAACATGGCTTTATCTCCAATCTCCTTTTAGTGCCATTGCATTCTACATCATTATAGAAAAGTATTCCGCTCCCAAGCTGACTCTCTCCCCTTCGGATCGGGATGTGATTCCCAATAGAAATAGTCGTGTTCACTCAGCTATGATCCCTTAGCTTCCAGCGATCACACAGTAACCATCGGATCTCTTCCAGTCAAAAGGAGAGGTTGCTCCCAGGCTGTTTACTGGCTGTTGATGTGCTCACCTGGGAGAGGAACGTCGGTAGGTTTTGAGGGAGAGGAAGGGAGAGCAGAGGGAGAGGGTGTTTAATTTCTCAACTCATCAAAGTTCTCAATGCACTGACCACAAACCCATTTCACCCTCGGTGTTGTACTTTGTGTTGTTGCAGAGCGCTGGAGTCATGTCGGTCTACCTCTTTATGAAGAGATACACTGCCCCGGAGATTTACAGACCCCATTCCAGCTTCTACAGACCCCGGCTCAGTAACTGCTCCAACTACTCGGGTCAATTCCTGCACCCAGACGCCTGGCCAAGGGGCCGAAGCCCCTCCGACATCTCCAGCGACGCTTCCCTGCAAATGAGTGCCAACTACCCAGCGCTTCTCAAATGCCCCGACTACGACCAGATGTCCTCCTCTCCCTGCTGACCCCCAGCCCACCGGTGCTCGCAGCCGCTCGGGTGTCCTGGGTCCCACCCCTCCTGTCCATTCCCGTGACGAGGACATTCTTAACATAAATCATCCGCTGTGGGGTTTTGGTTCACGTATTTGCAAAGCACGGAACTGTCAGCTTACTGGCAGGGACGGAGTGGGAGGGGGGGGACTAGAAACACACACGACGGTTTGAGTGTTATTTTGTAATGATGTGCATTTTCTTTTCCAATGGTGACATCCACTCAAACGTTGTAGAATCTAGGATCCAAAATGTCACTGTTAAATGGTAAATTTATACAGTAGCTCGCACTGCAAAGCAAACGATGCAGTTGAGAATTATGCTTTTAAAAGTTAACTGCTTGGAATTAATGGTTTCTTATGACCTGATCTTCAACAGAAGCGATGGCCTAGTGGTATTATCGTGAGACAACTAATTCAGAAACTCAGTTAACGTTCTAGGCCCCCGGGTTCGAATCCCGCCACAGCAGATGGTGGGATTGGAATTCTGTAGAAAATATCTGGAATTAAGAATCTATCGATGACCATGAAACCATTGTCAGAAAAACCCGTCTGGTTCACCAGTGTCCTTTAGGGGAGGAAATCTGCCGTCCTTACCCGGTCTGGCCTACACGTGACTCCAGAGCCACAGCAATGCGGTTGACTCTCCATTGCGGGGCGGCACGATAGCACAGTGGGTTAGCACTGCTGCTTCACAGCTCCAGGGTCCTGGGTTCGATTCCCGGCTCGGGGTCACTGCCTGTGTGGAGTTTACACATTCTCCTCGTGTCTGCGTGGGTTTTCTCCGGGTGCTCCGGTTTCCTCCCACAGTCCAAAGATGTGCGGGTTAGGTTCATTGGCTATGCTAAAATTGCCCCTTGGTGTCCTGGGATGTGTAGGTTAGAGGGATTAGCAGGTAAATGTGTAGGGATATGGGGATAGGGTCTGGGTGGGATTGTGTTCAGTGCAGACTCGATGGGCCGAAGGGCCTGTTTCTGCACTGTAGGGTTCTATGCTGGGTTCTATGCTGCATAGCCAAATCAAAGCAACAGTCAGAGTTCTGAAATTGTCTTGTGAGCTGATCACTCAGGAAGGAAACCAGTAAAATGTGGGAAATTAGGGATGGGCAATAAATACTGGCCTGGCCCATGTCACACAGATGAATAAAACTTGATTGGTTATGGTTCTGCGTGTCGGAACTATGGAGATATAACCTTCAGCTTAGGGCTGGACAAGGATGATGTCCAGAAATACCTTTCCAAACCTAGGATTGTGGGAATTTGGAACCCAATCCCGCAAAAAAAGCTGTTGGAGATGGGAGGGTCAACTGCAAGTTTCAAAATTGAGATCGAGAGATTCTTTGCTATCCAAAAATATTAAGGAGCCAGTGTGGATAGATGGAGTTATCAGCTTTGAGCTAATTGAATTATGGAACAGTCTCGAGGGGGCTGCTTCTGTTCCAATGTGCCCCTTTCTGTTAGAGAATGGAGAATTCCTTCAGTGCAATCTAGACCATAAGACATAGGAGCAGAATTAGGCCACTCGGCCCATTGAGTCCGCTACGTCATTCAATCATGGCTGGTATTTTTCTCAACCCCATTCTCCTGCCTTTTCCCCATAACCCCTGATCTCCTTATGAATCAAGAAACCGAGTGATGGGGATTTATGTCACCGACAGCTAGTTGCTTGGATAAACTCAGTCATTACCTAGTCATGGTTGTGAGGATTGACACTTGCCACATGGAGATTGCTGCTGGGCCAGATGTCACCTAGAAACACCCTCACGTATGGCGGAACCGGGGAGTCACAATTGTTCACACGTTATGAGAGAAAATGAGATATGTATTCTATTGCTTCACACTTCCTATGTAACAAGTTCCTGATTCATTAGAACAGCTAAAATATTGTATATTTTAAATGCAACAATGAGAATTTTTACTTGGATATTGCAATAATTTAAGTATCAGCATATTCAGCCAGCAGTGTCAATGTGGCTCAGTCAGCGGCTCTCCTCTCTCTGAGTCACTAGGTTCAAGACCCACTCTGGGGTCTGAGCACAAAAACAGCAGTGCAGTGCCGAGGGAGTGCTGCGTTGTTGGAGGTGCTGTCTTTCAGATGCTATGTTGAACCGTGACCGTCTGCCTGCCTGCTTGGTTGGATTTGGAAGCACGGAATTACTACAGAGCAGAAGGAGACCATTCGGCCCATCCAGTCTGCGTCAACTCTTTGAAAGAGCAATTTTTAAAAATCCCTTAGCGTTATTCCGCTGGGGAATAACTACCGGTACCCTGGCCAAATGTTCATCCTTCCACCAAAATCATAGAACCAAATTATCTGGTCACTATCACGTTGCGGTTTGTGGGATCTTGCTGTGCACAAATTGGGTCCCACATCCACTGCATTGTAACGGTGACTTACACTTTGGTAATTACCTCATTGGCTGTAACGTGCATCCAATGGTTGTGAAAATTTCTACATAAATACAAGTCTTTCTTTCAATGTACTGTTGAACTTATTAATAAAATTAAATTATACCTTGACTGGATATTTTTCTTCAAAAGCGAGCCATGGCTGAGTTACTGAGTTAGCACTGGAATTGACTCAAGGCTCATCTGCCGCCTTTTCCCCGATGTTTAAAAAGAAACCCCACCTCTTGGATGAAGTTTCTCATTGTCCGTCCTATCGTCTCCTCCTTTGACTGGGTGCTGCTTCTGGTCCTCTCTGCAAACAACGAGGCACGGAAGATTCTAGACTGCGTGGCCAAATCAGAGCAATAGTCAAGAGTTCTGAAATTATCTTGTGAGCTGATCACTCGGAAAGGAAACCAGTAAAATGTGGGAAATGATTGGTCTTGGTTCAAACTGGTCTATGAACCTTCAACTGGAACTCCAGTTTCTGTGAGTTTTTTGCCTTCATAGCGAAGGGGATTGAATATAAAAGTAGGGAGGTCTTGCTGCAGCTGTATAGGGCATTGGTGAGGCCGCAGCTGGAGTACTGTGTGCAGTTTTGGTCACCGCACTTACGCAAGGATATTTTGGCCTTGGAGGGAATGCAGAGGAGGTTTACTCGGCTGATACCGGAGTTGAGGGGATTGAGCTATGAGGAGAGGCTGAATAAACTAGGCTTGTACTCGTTAGAGTTTAGAAGAATGAGGGGAGATCTCATTGAGACGTATAAGATGATGAATGGGATGGATAGGATAGAGGTGGAGAGACTCTTCCCGCTCAAAGAAGACAGTAGGACTAGGGGGCACAGCCTCAAGATAAAGGGGGGGGTGCAGTTTAGAACGGAGTTGAGGAGGAACTTCTTCACTCAAAGGGTGGTGAATCTCTGGAATTCTCTGCCCGTTGAAGTGGTGGAGGCTGCCTCGCTAAATATTTTTAAGACGCGGGTTGATGGGTTTTTGATAAGAGAAGGGATTAAGGGTTATGGGGAGAGGGCGGGAAGGTGGAACTGAGCCACGACAGATCAGTCATGATCTTATTGAATGGCGGGGCAGGCTCGAAGGGCTAGATGGCCTACTCCTGCTCCTATTTCTTATGTTCTTATGTTCTTATGATGGAAGGATGGGCTGAATAGCCTTCTCTGATTTGTCATGATCACGTGATCTGTGCGCAATTCTCAGTACCTGAAGAGAAAATTGCCTACTGGTCCCAGGCCTGGTCCTGGTAACACAATAACCAGGTAACTAGGGCTGATCCTGGTAACCAGGGCTGATCCCAGTAACCTGGTAACCAGGCCTGGTCCTGGTAACACAATAACCAGGTAACTAGGCCTGATCCCGGTAACCAGGGCTGATCCCAGTAACCTGGTAACCAGGCCTGGACCTGGTAACACAATAACCAGGTAACTAGGAATGATCCCGGTAACCAGGGCTGATCCCAGTAACCTGGTAACCAGGCCTGGACCTGGTAACACAATAACCAGGTAACTAGGGCTGATCCCGGTAACCAGGGCTGATCCCAGTAACCTGGTAACCAGGCCTGGTCCTGGTAACACAATAACCAGGTAACTAGGGCTGATCCTGGTAACCAGGGCTGATCCCAGTAACCTGGTAACCAGGCCTGGACCTGGTAACACAATAACCAGGTAACTAGGGCTGATCCTGGTAACCAGGGCTGGTCCCAGTAACCTGGTAACCAGGCCTGGTCCTGATAACACAATAACCAGGTAACTAGGGCTGATCCTGGTAACCAGGGCTGATCCCAGTAACCTAGTAACCAGGCCTGGACCTGGTAACACAATAACCAGGTAACTAGGGCTGATCCTGGTAACCAGGGCTGGTCCCAGTAACCTGGTAACCAGGCCTGGTCCTGATAACACAATAACCAGGTAACTAGGGCTGATCCTGGTAACCGGGGCTAATCCCGTTAACTAAGACTGATCCTGGCAGCTCTGGATACCCAGGGCTGATCCCAGTAACCAGGACTGATCCGAGTAATCGAATAACTAGGCCTGGTCCCGGTAACCACGGCTGATCCTGAGAGCCAGGACTAATCCCAGTTACCCAGTAACCAGGGTTGATTCTAGTAACAGAGCTGGCCCTGGTAACCCAGTAACCAGGGCTAGTCCCAGTAACCTGGTAACCAGGGCTGATCCTAGTAACCGAGTAACCAGAGGTGGCTCCGGTAATTTGGTAACTAGAGCTGATTCCGGTAACTTGGTAACCAGGGAACTTTACTGCAGAATAAAACATGAGAAATAGTTTCTGTTAAAGGAGAACAGAATGAGAAATGGATCTATAAATCCTCTCGTTCATTCCCATGCAGAACTTTGATACCACGGTCTGGATTTCTCAAAAGTAATCTTGGCTGTGAAATGCTCTCAAACATCCCGAGATACTGAAAGATGTTCTATAAATACAAATGATTTTCCTTACAAACTGACTGAACCTTGCGAGGATAGATTCCATTGAAAGTGATAGTATTGTAGCCAGGTCAGTCAACTGGATAGGTTTCTACAATTAAACATAACCCCACACACAGGCTCCATTCACAGAGTCTGGATAAAGATTCACAAATTGGAAACTGTATTGTGCAATGTGGTGTTAATTTTGGAGGCGCTCTTATCTTATGCAGTGAAGCTTATGATTGTATGTATTTTGGTAACACACCCTGTATATTATTCCCTGTTCAAGAGACAATCAGTCTGCAGTAGACACTAGACCCTGGATAGTGACTGCGCACATCCTCCTAGCACTATGTCAGGAGGAAAGGTTACCCTGCCTCTCAAACCTACTCCATCACTTGATTAAGACAATGACTAGCCTTCCGCAACCTTCTGTTTCACACAATCTCATGATGTGGAGATGCTGGCGTTGGACTGGGGTAAACACAGTCTGACAACACCCAGGTTTAAGTCCGACCGATTTATTTGATAATAAACTCACAAGCTTTCGAGGTTTCCCTCTTCGTCAGGTGAACGGAGAGAACTCTCGACAAGCTTGTGAGTTTACTATCAAATAAATCGGTTGGACTTAAACCTGGTGTTGTCAGACTTCTTACTGCATTCACACAATCTCTACAACCCTGACAAAGGGTCACCCAGACTCGAAACATTGACTCTATTCTCTCTCCACACGTGCTGTCAAACCCGTTGAGATTTTCTAGCATTTTCTGTTCCCGTTTGCCCAAAGTCTCTCAATTCCCTTAGCGTCCAAAAATCTCTTGATTTCGGTCCTGAATCCTCGCAATTATTAAGCACCCATGGTTTCCTAGGATAGAGAATTCCAAAGTTAGGAGTTTATTTATTAGCCAGAGGTAGGCTTACATTAAAGCTGAAGTGAAAATCCTCTCGTCACTTTTCCGAATGCACCGAGGGAGAATTTAGCATGGCCAATGCACCTAACCAGCACATCCTTCAGATTGGGAGGAAACTGGAGCACCGAGGAAACCCACGCAGACACGGGGAGAACATACACAGATAGTGACCCAAGCCGGGAATTGAACCTGGGTCTCTGGTGCAGAGAGACTGTAGTTCTAACCACTGTGCCACCACACTGCAAGCTCCTGAATGAAGAAATTCCCTCTCATCTCAGTCCTCAGTGGCCGAACCCTTATCCTGGGAATGTGAATCACGGTTTTGGGATTCTCCTACAAGGGGAAACAACCAAACCTGCTCCGAATCGTTCATCTTTCAATTTAAATTCTTCCAAGACCTTGACAATCTAATTACTACACGGAGGCTGCGAGTGCTAGTTCAACATTCCCGGGAGTTTGCTCTCCTGGTTTATTCAGATCGGGCAACAGGGATTATCAACGGTGTGTTTTCTCTGTACAGAACATGAGTTAGTGCCGGGGGGGGAGGGAAGAGAGAACAGAACGCTGGGAGGGAAAGAGCTGGATACACTTGGGAATTTTAGTACAGAAGCTGCCTGAGTGGCTTCTCAAGGGCATTAAATTGCCAGAGACTCCCCCAGCCTGAGAATGAACAGAAAAATATAAGTTGAGGTTTAATTAAGGGGCAACATGACAGCTCAGAGACTATCTCTGTTGCTGTGCGGACACATGGATTTGGGCCTGTGTCTGTGGGAGTTTGCGCGTTCTCCCCGTGGTTGCGTGGGTTTCCTCCGGGTGCTCCGGTTTCCTCCCACATCCCAAAGATGTGCTTTTAGGCTGATTTATTGGGTAACAAATTGTCCCTATATTGGACCTCCCTGATCCTCGCACATTAGACGTAGACTAAAATCATGAATAGGTCACTGAGACAATGGGACGGCGGCGCGGGCTCGTTGGGCCGAAGGGCCTGTTTCCCCGTGCTGTGTTGTTCTTTGTTCTTTAATTAATAGACTGTCTTGTGAAAATGACACTGCAGTATGTGATCTTACACTGTACGCAGAATTCACTAATTCACACACACAGAAAGATGTAGACTGCAGCCTGCGAGTCTGAAATCTCCAGCTGTTTGTTTGTCTTCTGCATGAGTTGAAATATCTCACCAACTTCAACTCGGAAATATCCGCAGCGCCAATTTAGCAGAAGTCAAAGTGGATCTGTGGCACTGAGAAGGGACATTGGTTTTAATGTTCCTCCATCATTCAGGGAAAATGCTTAATGCAAATTGGGCAGCCAATGTTGACAGGGGGCAGACAGAGTGCCAACATTCACCCGTCACATTTTAATTTGAGGTTTGGAAGGAGCCTGGAAGGGCAGCACGGTGGCACAGAGGTTAGCACGGCTGCCTCACAGCGATTCCTGGATTTGGGTCACCGTCTGTGCACATTCTCCCCGATGCAGGTTTCCTCCCATAATCAAAAGATGTGCGGGTTAGGTGGATTGTCCATGCTAAATCATGACATCATGGCAGCTCAGAGACTATCTCTGTTGCTGTGCGGACACATGGATTTGGGCCTGTGTCCATGGGAGTTTGCGCGTTCTCCCCGTGGTTGCGTGGGTTTCCTCCGGGTGCTCCGGTTTCCTCCCACATCCCAAAAATGTGCTTTTAGGCTGATTGATTGGGTAACAAATTGTCCCTATATTGGACCTCCCTGATCCTCACACATTAGGCATAGACTAAAATCATGAATAGGTCACTGACCATGGGACAGCAGCGCGGGCTCGTTGGGCCGAAGGGCCTGTTTCCCGTGCTGTGTTGTTCTTTGTTCTTTGTAAATTGCCCCTTAGTCTCAGGGGGATTAGCAGGGTAAATATGTGGAATAAGGCCATAAGATATAGGAGCAGAATTAGGCCATTCAGCCCATCGAGTCTGCTCCGCCATGGCTAACTTGATTCTCACCCCCGTTCTCCTGCCTTCTCCCCATAACCCTTGATCCCCTCACTGATCAGGAACATACCCATCTCTGGGTGGGATTGTTGACAGTGCAGGGTCAATGGGCCAAATGGCCTCCTTCTGCACTGTAGGGATTCTAGGGTTCAGTGTGGTTGATTTTTGAAATGGTCTAGTTAGCCACTCCGTTCATAGGGTGTTCACGACGAGTAAGAAACATTGGCAATGCCCACACCACACAAAAGAACATTCAAAAACTGGGGAAAGATCGAGAAAACGACAAGTGGGAACCATTTGAGTAAGAGATTCTGCAGCAGATAGGTTGAGGGAGCTGGGACTCTTTTCCCTGGAGAGGCGAAGGTTGAGAGGCGACCTGATAGAAGTTTATAAAATGTTGAGAGGAATAGATAGGGTGGACTCTCAGAGGCTATTTCCCCGGGTTGAAATGGTCGCTACGAGAGGACACAGATTTAAGGTGCGGGGAGGGAAGTACAGAGGTGATGTTAGGGGTAAGTTTTTCACTCAGAGGGTGGTGAGTGAATGGAATCGGCTGCCGTCATCGGTGGTGGAGGCGAACTCGCTGGGGTCTTTTAAAAGACTTCTGGATGAGTATATGGGGTTTAATGGGATTGGGGGTTATAGATAGGTCTATAGATTGGTGGGGTTGATGTGATCGGCGCAACTCGAGGGCCGAAGGGCCTGTTTATGCTGTAATGTTCTATGTTCTATGAACCTCAGTTTTGTTTTCGGTTACTGACTTCTGTCAGAGATGTGATCAATAGTTTGTTTGATCTCTGCGTGATCCATGAATGTGGCATCTCCGGTGGGGACGATCCGATGTGACAAGGGAGGAACTGCCCTCATTCCCAATACAGTCAGACAGAACTGGAACCAAACTCATCCCATCAGCACTCCCAGCTGCTTTCCCTTCTTTTTGTAACACTGCGGAAACAAAGGGGTTGGTTATCGGCCTTGAAACGAATCAGGCCTTTTTAAACATTGAACCCATTTCCCATTCAGCTGATGTCAGCTTCCTCCACATTAAACAAAGATGAATGATTTATTAAATCCACTTGCCTGTGTTTTCTGCTGCTCTGCTAGTTAGTACCAAGGTTTCACTCCACAGGCATACACTTACTCCCCATACACTTGTCCAGGAGTTCACACTACAGATGTGAGTCTGAATACTGAAGAGTTCTAACTGGTCCATCGATGAAGGGGCTGAAACCCAATCTTTTTAAGTCTTAAAGTGGGCTTACATTAACACTGAAATGAAGTTACTGTGAAAATCCCCTAGCTGCCACACTCCGGCGCCTGTTCGGGTAACACTGAGGGAGAATTTAGCACAGCCAATGCTTTCACCTCTTTCCTTTTTTGATAGGGTGTCACATTGTCCGCTTTCCAATCATAGAAATAAAATCATAGAGACCTTACAGTGCCAAAGGAGGTCATTCAGCCCATCGGAGTGTGTGCCAACTACAACCCCATCCCAGGCCCTATCTCCACAACCCTACACATTTAGGAAGGTGTGTTTAACCTCACCAAAGGCTGCAATAGAAAGAGAAAACGCTGGAAAATCTCAGCTGGTCTGGCAGCATCTGTGGAGAGAGAAACAGCGTTAATGTTTCAAGTCTGCGTGACTCTTCCTTCAGAGTTAAAGCGAGGGGAAATGTGCTGGGTTAAATACTGTATAAATACACTGAGCCAGCACCTCTTTCGGACTGTGGGAGGAAACCGGAGCACTCGGAGGAAACCCACACAGACACGGGGCGAACGTGCAGACGCCACACAGACAGTGACCCAAGCCAGGAATTAAACCCAGGTCCTGGCACTGTGAGGACACAGTGCTAACCCACTGTGCCAGGGTACCTTGCCCCGCTCTGCTGTATCCATCACCCTCCGCCTCATGTTTCAGTGCGAGGGTGTTCATTAGGGGTGGAAATCTTCATTGATTTTGGGAACAGGAGTAGGCCATTCAGCCACTGGATTCTGGTCCATCATTCATTCTGATCATGGTCTCAGCTTCATTTTCCCATCTGTCCCCCCCCCCCCCCCCCCTTACCTATCAAAATTCTATCCAACTCAGCCAATTTTCATGATAACTTCATTGCAATGTTAGTGGAAGCCTACTTCTTACTAATAAATAAAGTTTAAACTTTTAATATATTGATGGACCCAGTGTTGTGAAGTTGAGTTTGTGAAATATGATCCCTTTGTGTCAGTGCTTGGATGTTTAAAACACAGAGTACACAGATTGCAACATTTGTAGCGAGGACCAAGGCAGCAGGATTGCCTTGTTAACAGGCTTTGAATTTTGACAGCCTATCATAAGAACATAAGAAATAGGAGCAGGAGTAGGCCATCTGGCCCTTCGAGCCTGCCCCGCCATTCAATAAGATCATGGCTGACCTGTCGTGGCTCACTTCCACATTCCTGCCCTCTCCCCATAACCCTTAATCCCTTCTCTTATCAAAAACCCATCAACCCGCTTCTTAAAAACATTTAGAGAAGACACTCAGCTACCAGGAACTTATCAAATTTGAATTTGCTGTTGTTGACAATATCAGGCCAATCCTGGTGTTGAAAAATTGATGGGTGATTACAATTGTAAAGAGGGGACCTCAACTGCCCACCTACAGTTCAAATGAAGAGCTGCCACCTGTCAACACCAAGAGAAGGAAGGAGTGGCTCTCTGCCAGCTGAAAAATATCTCTTAAGAGATTTCTCCATCTATCCAACGAAGGGTACCAAAATCAGAAAGAGCTTACAGACAGCGGAATCAAAGAACAAAGAACAACAAAGAACAACCCAGCACGGGAAACAGGCCCTTCGGCCCAACGAGCCCGCGCCGCCGTCCCATGGTCAGTGACCTATTCATGACTCTAGTCTATGCCAAATGTGTGAGGATCAGGGAGGTCCAATATAGGGACAATTTGTTACCCAATCAATCAGCCTAAAAGCACATTTTTGGGATGTGGGAGGAAACCGGAGCACCCGGAGGAAACCCACGCAACCACGGGGAGAACGCGCAAACTCCCACGGACACAGGCCCAAATCCATGTGTCCGCACAGCAACAGAGATAGTCTCTGAGCTGTCATGATGCCCTCGAGATGGTAAGTGCCTGTGGATAAAAATTTCATTATTAAAGACTCTATATCCCTGAGACTAAAACTGACCCCCAAGCCTACAATGCTTAATAAGGCCTGCTATATCCTCCTATATGTAAACTGCTCATGTGGCTGTCCACATGACATCGACAGTAAAGAACTCCAAAGATTTTTCAAAGCCAACACAGCTGGGTGTATTTTTTTTCTGAGAGTGACTAAAGTCTGTTTTCTTTTGGTAACGAATGGACCTAGTATTTATTTGAACAGCATTCCAGTATCATCTCACTTTAATCGATGTATTACTTGTTTAGTTAAAGTTTCTGGTTGGTTAAATAAATAACTCACTTCAGTGAGTGTCAGCTACCTCTGTTAATGAGCCTCTAAACGTGAATGGAGGACAGTTCATATCCTCCCAAACACTTTTAGCAGGTTATGAAGGGAAGTTTTCCCCTTTGGAGATTCAGCTTGGCTTCTGAAAACCTCCGCATCATAACACCAGCCTCCGTGCTCCTTGAGTGAATAAATTCCACAACCATCTGAGAAAAAAAACACCTCCTCATCTTCCTTTAAAAGTCTCTCCCACATGAGGGAATCTCTTCCCAATCTCCACTTTATCAAGTTCCCTCAGGGTCTTACGTGTTTCAATAAAATCACCCCTCATCTTCCTCTAATACACTCCAATCGGTATAGGCCCAACCTGTTAGAGGCCTAGAAAATAGGAGTAGGGAGAGGCCATTCAGCCCTTCCATCCTGCTCCACCATTTATTATGATGATGACTGATCGTCCAACTCAATAGCCTGATCCTGCCTTCCCCCGTATTCTTTGATTCTCTTTTCCCCAAGAACTTTATCCACAGGCATTTAAGTCCAGCAAGGGGCATGCGTGCGGCAGGTTGTGGTGGGCTGCTCTTGGATATTGCTTCGGGAGTTGCCTACTGCTTCATGTCGTTGGTGTGCATAAACTGGACCATCTCGAGGGCATCATGACAGCTCAGAGGCTATCTCTGTTGCTGTGCGGACACATGGATTTGGGCCTGTGTCCGTGGGAGTTTGCGCGTTCTCCCCGTGGCTGCGTGGGTTTCCTCCGGGTGCTCCGGTTTCCTCCCACATCCCAAAAATGTGCTTTTAGGCTGATTGATTGGGTAACAAATTGTCCCTATATTGGACCTCCCTGATCCTCACACATTAGGCATAGACTAAAATCATGAATAGGTCACTGACCATGGGACGGCGGCGCGGGCTCGTTGGGCCGAAGGGCCTGTTTCCCGTGCTGGATTGTTCTTTGTTCTTTGTTCTTTGTTCTAGCTCTTTCCTGAAATGGCGAGAGCCTTGAGTGTTGAGGGGGTGAGTGCAAGTAAGCTCGGACGATGGCATCTGGGACTCACTAATGACATGCTAAGATAGTCATGCGTATTTAAATGGGTTTTGCGCCCTTTCTGGTCACAGGCGCCATGGGGTGCAGGCCCTACAGCAGGGCAGGACAACGTTTCCACGGCAACTACCACCCTAGCTGTGTTGACCTTGTTGTGTTGCAGTGTCAACACAATCACCTCAGACATTAGGTGAATAGATTCCTCCCTGCAGCCTTTCAATCCGAGGAGTATCGCAGACATCCCTTCCTGATTTTCCTGCCTTGACTTTGGAGCTCCAACAACTGAGGCACGACTGAGTCCAGAGGCTGGTCACCTGGCTGCATCTCATAAAGTCACAGTTATAGAGGCCTACAGCACAGAAAAGGCCCTTCGGCCCATCACATCTGCACTCAGCAGCTTCCAGCAATCCTCCCGAGTGCCGGCACCTTCCTTCCTTCACACACTGCGGATCCGAAAGTGTGATGTGCCCCCAGACTGTGACCCCGAGGCTGCTCTGAAGTTAGGTCCCACCAAAGTGTGTGAAGGGTTTGGGTGAACATTGCTTCCCGGATGCACCGACAGAAAGGGGAGCTCATGAGTTAATGGCCGGGGCCTTTAGAAACAGGAGGCATGACTCACAGCGTTGATGTCTGATGGATGTTGCCGTGCTGGGTCATCCTCCCCGACCAGCTGGACGATTCTGTCCTCAAGGTCCATGAGCTCCTTCAGCCACGGCATCACGCAGACCAATGAATTAGGAGTCGGCTACACAACGCTCCGAGAGATTCGAATCAAGGGTTCGAGTCCCAAACCTGCTCCTCCATTCAACGGCTGATCTGATTCCTCTCGCCTTCCCCCAAATAACCTCGTTAATCGAGGGTCTATCATTGAATCATAACATCCTGCAGAAGGAGACCATTCAGCCCATTGAGAGTCTGCACCTCCCACCCAGGCCCTCCCTCCCACAACCCTATGCATTTACCCCAGCTAGTCCCCCTGACACTAAGGGGCACTTTAGCATGGCCAATCCACCTAACCAGTACATCTCTGGATTGTGAGAGCAAACGGGAGCACCCAGAGGAAACCCACGCAGTCACAGGGAGAACGTGATCTACAGCAGATGTGACTCCTTCAGAAAACTCTGATAAACTGGCTAAGCATGATTTCCTTTTCCCAAACCTCTGCCTTGAAATTTTCCATGTGCCCCGCTGTAATATACAAAGAACAAAGAACAATATCTTTAACAATTGTTTCTAATGTTTTCTCTATGACATGTGTTAGGCTAACTGGCCTGTATTTCTTTCCTCCCTTTTTGAGAAATAATATTATAAGAACATAAGAAATAGGAGCAGGAGTAGGCCATCTGGCCCTTCGAGCCTGCCCCGCCATTCAATATGATCATGGCTGATCTGTCGTGACTCAGCTCCACCTTCCCGCCCTCTCCCCATAACCCTTAATCCCCTCTCTTATCAAAAACCCATCAACCCGTTTCTTAAAAATATTTAGCGAGGCAGCCTCCACCACTTCAACGGGCAGAGAATTCCAGAGATTCACCACCCTTTGAGTGAAGAAGTTCCTCCTCAACTCTGTTCTAAACCACCCCCCCTTTATCTTGAGGCTGTGCCCCCTAGTCCTACTATCTTTTTTGAGCGGGAAGAGTCTCTCTACCTCTATCCTATCCATCCCATTCATCATCTTATACATATTACATTTGTTATCTTCCGATTTACCAGATCCCCCTGTAAATCTAAACCAAATAAAAACCAATGCATCAACAATTTCATTCGCCACTTCTTCCCAGAGCTTATGGTGAAGTGTATCCTGACCTGGGGATTTGTCAGCCCACAGACCCAACAATTTACTCAATACCACTTCCCTGGTGCCTGTAATTTTCCTGAGTTCCTCCCTGCTGTTCTGGTTCAGGTCAGAAACTCCAAAAGTGTTTTAAGAGGTCTGCCTGAATCATATGTTTTGCAATGTGAATTTGGGTAGGGTTAGTACGCACTGTTTCACTTCAGGTATGATTCGAATGACCTACTAGGGAGCTTTGCTCAAACAAGGTTTACTTAAGAATATAGTTAACATGTATAGTAAGAAAATTTAGCAACAACTTTTATCAATTACAAGCAAGAAATAAAACAACCAGTATAATGTATAACCCTTAATGAATATATGTAAGCTGTCCCAATCAAAACCAAAGCCTCCCATAGACCAAAGGTCCTTTTCAAGGTTTAGCACAGCACAGACTAATGCTCACACGATACTGGGATTGATCTAACTGGCAACACTTTCAAAGCAAAACAGAGAGAGAAAGATATTTCTTTTCCAGCTTGCTTCTAAGACTGCAGCCAAAAACGAAACTCAAAGCTGAAAAACCTTTGTCACCTGACCCGCCCACAGTTCATTTTCCCTCCTTCCAGCAATGATATCACCCTAAAGCTGTGACTAC
The DNA here is from genome assembly GCA_037974335.1 of Prionace glauca. Taxonomy (NCBI): domain Eukaryota; kingdom Metazoa; phylum Chordata; class Chondrichthyes; order Carcharhiniformes; family Carcharhinidae; genus Prionace; species Prionace glauca. The sequence goes on from CM075741.1 coordinate 7,357,548, forward strand.
AAACACCACATTGCCTTCCCCTATCTGATTGGGGTGTTACTGGTTCCCACGATCGACAAAACAGCTGTAAAATATACGTTCAATTCAACTTCCATTATCCTGCTTCCCATTAGCAATTCCCCGGACACACTTTCTATAAGACCAATGCTCACCTCTTCAACTCTTTTCTTATTTAAATATCTATAAAAACTCTTACCTACGAGGGAGCAATCTATCCCAGACCTGGTCCTGTGCAATAAGACAGGAATAATTAATGATCTCACAGTTAGGGATCCTCTCGGAAGAAGCCTTCACAATATGGTTGAGCTTAAAACACAGATGGAGGTAAAATTCAATACCAGTGTTTTTGTGTTTAAACAAAGGAGACTGCAACAGGATGAGGGACGAGTTGGCTAAGGTCGAAACAACTACTTTAGTTTTTGGGAACAAAAACTTTATGGTGGGACAATTGAGGAACAATGGAGGATTTTCAAAGTGATCTTTCAGCAGAAATATATACCAACGGCAGGAAAAGTCACCATAGCAGTCAGCCCAATGCCACATTTCCCACCAATCATTGACCTTTGCCATAATTGCAGAAAACCTCACCGTTTTTATATCGCTCGCTATCTTCCTCTCATACTCTACTTTCTCCTCTTTATTATTATCTCAGTCATTCTTACAATTTGACTAATCTTCCGGCCTACCACTAATCTTTGCAGATTTGTACAATGTTTCCTTCAATTTTGTACACCCATGGAAAACGCATCCTTCTCAAATAGTCTTTCTTCCATTCTGGGATAAATGTTTGCTGAGAGTTGTTAGATATTTACTTAAAAGTCTGCCACTGCATCTCTACTCTCCTACCTTTTAAACTAGCTTCCCAGTTCACTTTAGCTAGCCCTGCCTTTTTTCATGTCTGAAACACCAGTCTTAGGCTCACATTTCACCCCTATAAACTGTACATCAAATTCTAACATGTTATGATCGCTGTCACCTATAGGCTCCTTTACCATGAGATTGTCGATTAATCCTGTCTCATTACTTATTACCAGAATAATCAGAATTATAGAGAATAGCCTGCTCCCTGTTTGGCTTTACAATGTACAGCTGTAAAAAATTGACCCACAAATACTCTACAAGCTCACTCTCTAGGCTACCTTTGCCAATCTTATCGATCCAATCTACACATAGTTTAAAGTTACCCATGATCATCGTGGATCCTTTCTCACACGTCCCATTTATTTCTGTCCTGTAGTGTAGCTACCATGAGGGGGCCAATAACCTAACCCCCCGAGCGACCTCTTGCCTTTGCTATCTCTGATTTTGATCCCTTCTCAACCCAAGGATATTGTGTTCCTGGGTTCCACCCTCTCTGAACTCAGCTGAGGAGGATATCATGATGTGTGGTAAATGTAGAAAGTGGTTCCCTTGGACATATGGTGGGTGAAATTAGACTCACAGAGTTTTACAGATCCTTAGACAGCACTTTCCAAACCCATGACCACCTCAAAGGACAAAGGCAGCACTTACACAGGAAAACTGTTTTTAGGCTGATTGATTGGGTAACAAATTGTCCCTATATTGGACCTCCCTGATCCTCACACATTAGGCATAGACTAAAATCATGAATAGGTCACTGACAATGGGACGGCGGCGTGGGCTCGTTGGGCCGAAGGGCCTGTTTCCCGTGCTGTATTGTTCTTTGTTCTTTGTTGAGACGTATAAGATGATGAATGGGATGGATAGGATAGAGGTGGAGAGACTCTTCCCGCTCAAAAAAGACAGTAGGACTAGGGGGCACAGCCTCAAGATAAAGGGGGGGGCGGTTTAGAACAGAGTTGAGGAGGAACTTCTTCACTCAAAGGGTGGTGAATCTCTGGAATTCTCTACCCGTTGAAGTGGTGGAGGCTGCCTCGCTAAATATTTTTAAGAAACGGGTTGATGGGTTTTTGATAAGAGAGGGGATTAAGGGTTATGGGGAGAGGGCGGGAAGGTGGAGCTGAGTCACGACAGATCAGCCATGATCTTATTGAATGGCGGGGCAGGCTCGAAGGGCTAGATGGCCTACTCCTGCTCCTATTTCTTATGTTCTTATGTTCTTATCTCATTTCCATTTTCCTTACAGGATTACTCTCTATTACGCGAACAAAGTTGACATTGATTCATTTAGCGTCAGGTCATTCGAGTTTGCGTTTTAATCGTGATCCACGGATACCACACTCTTCTCAGTTTAACCCACATCAAATCATCGGCAGCTAAACAGGTGAAGATTGAGCACCACTGACGGCGCAACGAGGAGACACTGTGCACCGAAGGAAATCCAATCAATTTGTGCCCCTGCGTTAAGGAAGGCGGTTTGCAAAACCCCACACGACCCATTCTGAAGGTGCCAGGAGAGGCTGATTGGAGAGGGAGCTCTTGTGAGGCCTGACCCCAGGAGATGGAGCACAGCCTCAAGATAAAGGGGGGGCGGTTTAGAACAGAGTTGAGGAGGAACTTCTTCACTCAAAGGGTGGTGAATCTCTGGAATTCTCTGCCCGTTGAAGTGGTGGAGGCTGCCTCGCTAAATATTTTTAAGACGCGGGTTGATGGGTTTTTGATAAGAGAGGGGATTAAGGGTTATGGGGAGAGGGCGGGAAGGTGGAACTGAGCCACGACAGATCAGCCATGATCTTATTGAATGGCGGGGCAGGCTCGAAGGGCCAGATAGCCTACTCCTGCTCCTATTTCTTATGTTCTTATGTACCTGGCTAAAAGCTCAGAGGTGAGGGGGCCAAGAGGTTACAAGAACAAAGAACAACACAGCACGGGAAACAGGCCCTTCGGCCCAACGAGCCCGCGCCGCCGTCCCATTGTCTCAGTGACCTATTCATGACTCTAGTCTATGCCTAATGTGTGAGGATCAGGGAGGTCCAATATAGGGACAATTTGTTACCCAATCAATCAGCCTTAAAAGCACATCTTTGGGATGTGGGAGGAAACCGGAGCACCCGGTTAGAGAGTGACCTGCTGAGAACGGGGATGTAATGAGGATTAAGGATCTTGTATCTTTTCCCCAGTGGGAGAGGAGAGTTTGCCCCGGGGTGCGTGGGGTCCTTGGTGATGCTGGCTGCTTTTCCAAGATGGTTGGAAGTGCGGGTCGAGGTTGCAGGTTTGGGAGGTGTTGTCCAAGGAGACTTGGTGAGTGGCTGCAATGCAACTTGTAGATGGTACACACGGCTGGCACTGTGTATCTCTGGGGGAGGGAGTGGATGTCTTTAGAGGGAGTACCTATCAAGCGAACTGCTTTATCCTGGATGGTGTGGAGCCTTTTGACTGTTGTTGGAGCTGCCCCCATCCAGGCAAACGGGGAGTTTTCCATCACACTCCTGACTCGTGGCTTGTGGATGGGGGATAGACTTTGGGGAGTCAGGAATGAGTTATTCCCTGCAGAATTCCCGGCCTCTGACCTGCTGTTTTAGCCACAACATTTATTTACACTGGCCTCTTAATAACATCCAGGATGTTGATGGTGGGGATTTTCGGTTTTTGAATCTCAAGGACAAATGTTTCCCGACTGGAACTGTATTTTCGGTGCAGAAAGGATTGGCTTGTCTGCGATTTCCGTAGAGATGATTCAAAAGTCAATTTTCACATGAGGCAGTGATGACAATCTTACCCAAAACCTCTTGTAAATGGGACAGGCTGGAGTGGTGCTGCCTCCCAGTGGGAGAACAGCAAGACTGCAACAATTGAATTTTCACTCCATTAACATTTTGTTTGGGTGTCTCAGCCCATTCCAAGGGCTTTTATTGAGCAGTTCAGAATTGAGAATAGAATCCCAACAGTGCAGAAGGAGGTCATTCAGCCCATCTAGTCTGCACTCACCACAATCCCAGACCCTATTCCCGTAACCCCACATATTTACCCTGCTAATCCCCCTGACACTAGGGTGCCAGCTAATAAACCTAACACACACACACCTTTGGACAATGGGAGAAAACCGGAGCACCCGGAGAAAACCCACACAGACACGGGGAGAACATGCAGACTCCACACAGACTGTGAGCCGAGACTGGAATTGAACCCGGATCCCTGGCACTGTGAGGCAGCCGTGCTAAACATGAATCCAGAACTAGCAAGGTCTTTGTGAATTTACCCTGGAGATTGATGCCTCCATCTCTGGAGTGACCTCGGCAGTACAGAATCAGCTGGAATCATTGTGGATTGGGGCGAGATTTGGATCCAGGCGGAGGTGTGAATGTTGACCCTTGTGGAGGAAGATCTTAATGACCCTCCGATCTCCTAGTGTGCAGCACGGTGGCACAATGGTTAACTCTGCTACCTCACAGCACCAGGGACCCGGGTTCAATTCCAACCTCAGGTGACTGTGTGGAGTTTGCATGTTCTCCCCATTGTGACAATACTGTGCCTGCCTTTAAGAGATGTATTTGAGCCATATCCTTCTGCAGGATCTTTTTGCAGCAGTTTTACGTACTTGGAGCTGTCAGCATGCTGTATTGTTGCTACAACAGCTTAATAGTCTGTAATGGCTAGAATGTTGGCTTTAATCTGAACTAATGCTGTTTTACCGTGTTCCCCTGGGATTTTGCAGAGTAGGGCTTCATTGGGATGATTGGCAGATATGGGCATGTGATGGGGTGCTGGGCTTACACTGAATATTCAAGCTTGGACACTGCTTTTGGAATTGAGAGAAAGCAGTGTCTCTCTCTTCTCCTTTGTGAAGCTGAGGACTGAAACTTATCAAGAGATAAGTCTCTCTCTTGGAGAATCTGCAGTGTGAGAGTTGCTGCTTTGGAAACTGCAGAGGGAGAAGTATCTGTTTATGTCTCTGAGATCTGGAAACCGGGAGCTGCCAGAGGCTGGGTCTGCATCACTGAGGGTTTGCTGTTTTGAGGATATATCAAAGAACAAAGAACAAAGAACAACACAGCACGGGAAACAGGCCCTTCGGCCCAACGAGCCCGCGCCGCCATCCTATGGTCAGTGATCTATTCATGATTTTAGTCTATGCCTAATGTGTGAGGATCAGGGAGGTCCAATATAGGGACAATTTGTTACCCAATCAATCAGCCTAAAAGCACATTTTTGGGATGTGGGAGGAAACCGGAGTACCCGGAGGAAACCCACGCAACCATGGGGAGAACGCGCAAACTCCCACGGACACAGGCCCAAATCCATGTGTCCGCACAGCAACAGAGATAGTCTCTGAGCTGTCATGTTGCCCTCGAGATGGTCCAGTTTACGCACACCAACGACATGAAGCAGTAGGCAACTCCCGAAGCAACATCCAAGAGCAGCCCACCACAACCTGCCGCCCGCATGCCCCTTGCTGGACTTAGATGCCTGTGGAGAAAAAATTCATTATTAAAAAGACCCTATATCCTTCTTGGAAAATTGCTGCCTCGAGCTCTGCCCAGAAGCGTTAAAAAGCTGAAAATCCAGCATCATGTGAACACTTGCGTTAATTCTGAAGAAGGGTGTATGCCTATGGGACACTGCTATAAATTGGAACAACAGAGATAGAAATATTTCCTGTTGAAAAATATACTCTGTCAAGTTTATTATTGGTAAAACTTATGCTAATTTTTTTTGTTATACTCTGTGTCCTTAAGCAAACTTTATTTGATAAAAGCTTCCTAGTGGCTCACTTGAATCATTCTGGAGTGAAACTCCAGTTCATCCATGCCAAATTCACATGTAAAACTTAGGGTCCAGGCTAACATCATAAAACACCTTGGAGTTTCAGGCTTGGATCTTAACAATCTGTGTCTGCGTGGGTTTCCTCCGGGTGCTCCTGTTTCCTTCCACTGTCCAAAGATGTGCAGGTTGGGGGATTGGCCATGGTAAATTGCCCAATAGTGTCCTGAAATGTGTAGGTTAGGTGGATTGGCCAAGCTAAATTACTCATTAATATCCAAAGCTGTCTCGGTTGGATGATTAGCCAAGGTACGTGCGTAGGGTTATAGGGATACAATGACAGAGAGGCCTGGGTAAGGTACACTGTCAGAGAGCCAGTGCAAGCTAAATGGGCCAAATAGCCACTTCTTCACTACAGGGATTCTATAATGCCTGCCTGGGTGAGAGGCTGGAGGGCTGAGACTATCATACAACTTTATCAAGAGCCAATGCCTTTCGAAGAGATGGGAGAGAGCAAAAGTTAAAGAAAAATAACTAAATAATGTACTTTTTAATTAAAATCTTTATAAGTTTTGATGTGTGTTTATTAATATGAATTTCTATATGTTACCATTTCCAAACAGACCACTAATTTTAAAGAGAAATTCAAGCTATTGGCTATTAGCTAAAAGTAGGACACACAAAAAGGTGTCACATTTGTAAACTTTTACTGTGACAACTGCATAAAAAAGTTGTTAACCAAACATTATTTCCAATTCTCCTGGAATCAGTCCAAAATGACTCACGGCTCCCAAGGATTTTACTTCTGTTCTTTTCCTTTCCCAATCTTCCACAGTGAGAATGTTCCTGGGGGTTCTTCCTTTAGCCCCAGTTAGGCAAACCCTCCAGCCTTGCTTTAACTCCTCACAAACCTTGTCTTCAACTCGAGTGTGAGCTTCCACCCACATTCTGCACGGTGTCAACATTTTTTCCATGTAAGATGTGGGCCTGGTTGACTTTATTACTTTGGCTTCCTTCCTCACATTTTGCTACAGACCGTGAAAGACCAATCTGCAACTCAACTCTGTGATACTTCTGAGTTTATAAGGAAGCCTGTAACCTGATCTCAAAATGCACCACCCCTATTTTACCCTTTTCTGCACGCCAGCAGGAAAATATTTAGCCTTATAGCTAAAAGAAAATATTAATTGGCTACCTCTGATCTTAATTGCCACTCATCTTAGAAATAAAAACTCGGGCTCTAACACAACTATTTACAATTTGATATTGATAATGGCTTTCTGGTGTTGCGGAGGCTTCTAGTCTTTTCATTGTGAATTTGTAACAGCTGGCATTGCCCCCCATGTATATATCTAACACCTCCCTCTCAATCAAACAATCAGAGTCTCTTTGATCTCTAACAATTAAACCAGTCAGGAACACACGAAGCAAGTGTGGAATACAAGGAAAGTAGGAAGAAACTTAAGCAAGGAGTAAGGACTAAAAGGGTTCGCAAAAAAGCATTGGCCAGTAGGATTAAGGAAAATCCCAAAGTGTTTTATACATATATAAAGAGCAAGAGGGTGGCCAGGGAGAGGGCTGGCCCACTCAAGGATAAGCAAGGGAATCTATGCGTGGAGGCAGAGGAGATGGGCGAGATATTAACTGGGTACTTTGTGTCAGTATTCACCAAAGAGAAGGATTTGGTGGATGACGAGTCTGGGAAAGGATGTGTAGATAGTTTGAGTCATGTTGAGATCAAAAAGGAGGAGGTATTGGGATTCTTGAAAAACATTAAGATAGACAAGTCCCCAGGGCCTGATGGGATTTACCCCAGAATACTGAGAGAGACAAGGGAGGAAATTGCTGGGGCCTTGAGAGAAATCTTTGGATCCTGACTGAATATAGAGGATTGGAGAATAGTCAGTGTTGTTCCTTTGTTTAAGAAGGTTGCGCATTAGGCGTAGACTAAAATCATGAATAGGTCACTGAGACAATGGGACGGCGACGCGGGCTCGTTGGGCCGAAGGGCCTGTTTCCCGTGCTGTGTTGTTCTTTGTTTAAGGGTAGCAAGAATAATCCAGGTAATTACAGACTAGTGAACCTTACATCAGTGATAGGGAAATTATTGGAGAGGATTCTTCAAGACAGGATTCATTCCCACTTGGAAATAAGTGGACATATTAGTGAGAGGCAACATGGTTTTGTGAAGGGGACGTCGTGTCTCACTGACTTGATTGAGTTTTTTAAGGAAGTGACGGAGATGATTGATGAGGGTAGGGCAGTGGATGTTGTCTACATGGACTTCAGTAAGGCCTTCGACAAGATCCCTCATGGCAGACTGGTGCAGAAGGTGAAGTTGCTTGGGATCAGAGATGAGCTGGCAAGGTGGGTACAAAACTGGCTCGGTCATAGAAGACAGAGGGTAGCAGTGGAAGGGTGTGTTTTTGAATAGAGGGCTGTGACAAGTGATGTTCCTCAGGTATCAGTGCTGGGATCTTTGCTGTTTGTAATATATATAAATGATTTGGAGGAAAATGTAACTGGATTGATTAGTAAGTTTGCAGATGACACAAAGGTTAGTGGATTTGCGAATAGCAATGAGGACCATCAGAGGATACAACAGGGTATAGATAGGTTGGAGACTTGGGCAGAGAGATGGCAGATGGAGTTTAATCCGGACAAATGTGAGGTAATGCATTTTGGAAGGTCTAATACAGATAGGAAATATACAGTAAATGGCAGAACCCTTAAGAGTATTGATAGGCAGAGGGATCTGGGTGTACAGGAACACAAATCCCTGAAAGTGGCAATGCAGGAGGAGAAGGTAGTCAAGAAGGCATACGGCACGCTGGGGTATTGAGTTTAAAATGTGGAAAGTCATGTTGCAGTTTTATAGAACCTTAGTTCGGCCGCACTTGGAATATAGTGTTCAATTCTGGTCACCACACTACCAGAAGGATGTCGAGGTTTCGGAGAGGGTACAGTAAAGATTTACCAGGATGTTGCCTGGTATGGAGGACATTAGCTATGAGGAGAGGTTGGAGAAACTTGGTTTGTTCTCACTGGAATGACAGAGGTTAAGAGGCGACCTGAAAGAAGTCTACAAAATTATGAGAGGTATGGACAGAGTGGATAGTCAGAAGCTTTTTCCCAGGGTGGAAGAGTTCATTACCAGGGGGCACAGGTTTAAAGTTCAAGGGGCAAGGTTTAAAGGAGATGTACGAGGCAGATGTTTCACACAGAGGGTGGTGGAAGCGGACATGGTAATGACTTTTAAGGGGTGTCTTGACAAATACATGAATAGGATGGGAGTAGAGGGGTATGATCCCCGGAAGGGTAGAGGGTTTTAGTTCAGACAAACAGCATGGTCAGTGCAGGCTTGAAGGGCCGAAGGGCCTGTTCCTATGCTGTAACTTTCTTTGTTCTTTGTTCTCTTGAGCAGGATCTAGTGTAAGTGATATGGTCTCTTCCAGCTGCCCTTTCTGTAACCTACATACACCCGACTGTCCTAGGGATGAGAGAGAACCTGGAGGGTCATGTCTGGGCAGTGAGAGCATCATGGTGGCACAGTGGTTAGCATTGTTTCCTCACAGTGCCTGGGACCTGGGTTCGATTCCCGTCTTGGGTGACTGTGTGTGGAGTTTGCACGTTCTCCCCATATCTGCATGGGTTTTCTCTGGGTGCTCTGGTTTCCTCCCACAGTCCAAAAGATATGCTGGTTAAGTGCATAGTCCATACCACGTCCCCACTCAGTGTACCTGAGCAGGCACCAGAGTGTAGCAACAAGGAGATTTTCACAGTAACTTCATTGCCGTGTTAATGTAAGCCTACTTGTGACTAATAAATAAACTTTAACTTTAAAGTTGCCTCGTTGACCCTCGATATGAAAAGGGTACCGCGAGACCCAGGGAGGGAGGAGATGGAATAGGGAGAGCAAAATACTGCAAATGTTGGGAATGTGAAATAAAAACAGAAGATGCTGGAATTACTCAGCAGGTTGGGCAGCGTCGGTGGAGAGAGAAACAGAGTTAACGTTTCAGGTCGATGATCAGAACCGAGAAAGATGAGAAATGTAACAGGTTTCCATCGAAGGAAAAAGGGAAGAACGGAGGAAGGTCAGAAAGGAAGGCCTGTGGTAGGATAGGACTGTCTTACGAGGAAAGATGGAACGCACTTGGGCTGTTTTCCCTTGAGAGACGTCGGCTGAGGGGGGATCTAATAGAGGTTTATAAGATTATGAAGGGGATAGATAGAGTAAATGGTGGTAAGCTTTTTCCGCTATTAGAAATGGATAGAACGAGGGGTCACAGGCTTAGGGTGAGGGGGGCTAGGTATAAGACTAATATTAGAGGGCAGTTTTTCACACAAAGGGTAGTGGGGATGTGGAATGCACTGCCGAGTAAGGTGGTGGAAGCAGGCACGCTAGGGTTGTTTAAGAGTCACTTGGACAGCCACATGAGCGGTCTACATATAGGGGGATATAGCAGGCCTTACTAAACATTGAAGGCTTGGGGTCAGTTTTAGCCTCAGGGATATAGAGTCTTTTAATAATGAATTTTTTATCCACAGGCACTTAAGTCCAGCAAGGGGCATGCGGGCGGCAGGTTGTGGTGGGCTGCTCTTGGATATTGCTTCAGGAGTTGCCTACTGCTTCATGTCGTTGGTGTGCGTAAACTGGACCATCTCAAGGGCAACATGACAGCTCAGAGACTATCTCTGTTGCTGTGCGGACACATGGATTTGGGCCTGTGTCCGTGGGAGTTTGCGCGTTCTCCCCATGGTTGCGTGGGTTTCCTCCGGGTACTCCGGTTTCCTCCCACATCCCAAAGATGTGCTTTTAGGCTGATTGATTGGGTAACAAATTGTCCCTATATTGGACCTCCCTGATCCTCATACATTAGGCATAGACTAAAATCATGAATAGGTCACTGACCATGGGACGGCGGCGCGGGCTCGTTGAGCCGAAGGGCCTGTTTCCCGTGCTGTGTTGTTCTTTGTTCTTTGACACGAGGCGTCAAATGATAAAAGAGTGTGCATGGGGAGAGTTAATGAAACAAATGGTGTGTCCAGAGAAGATGTGAAGGGCAGAATAATGGACGATTGTAATCTGAACCTCACAGACCGGTGTCCCATCACCAGATTCCCTTTATTTACAAACTCAATTCCACTCCTAAGAGGTACAAAATCAGGATCTGGGGTGTCAATAGCCCTGAGATTCCTCAATCTATATACCAGTGAGACTCCCTGATTGGACATTCACTCAATCAGGGAGCTCATACTCCTCACGGGCCTCGCTGAGGTCATTACAGGAAAAAAAACCCCACGCAAAACGAGATAAAGACCAAACTGTGCCCAGAAAAGGAAACGGGATGGGGTCAGAGGTTACTCTCCGAAATTGTTGAGCTCAGTGCTGAGTTTGGAAGGCTGCAAAGTGACTGAATGGAAGCAGAGGGGTTGTTCCAGCAGCTCGCACTGAATTTCATTGGAGAATCTCTGGAGGTGGAGGATAGGGAGGGCAGTGTGAGAGCAAGACAGGAATTTGGGCCATCAGACGGTTGGAGTTGCACTGGAAGATGACCGGAGCTGTCTCATGCCCCCCCCCCCCATGCACAGGAGAGAATGTGGTGAATGTCTACTAAAGGAGCAAAAGGTCAATTCTTGGTTGCATCGAGTTTGCTTATCAGCCAGTTCACGTTTCCCCCGCAGCGCTGAGGCTGGGAGGGTTCGGTAACGTGACCGAGGGCCGTGAGAGTCATTCTCAGGTCACGTTAACTATCACGCTCTCACTGTCACGTTCAGCGGCTTGCTGTAATTCAGAGCAGGGAAGTTCATCACTGGGATATTCGATCGAGCCCAGCGTGTTCCTCCCGTCACCATCTCCTTGTTTGCCTCCCATCAACCTTCAGTGCAGAGATTCTGACTGCTCTCCATTTGAAAGGTGTTCCTGATTAACCTTCCTCGGTATTCCCGAGGTCAACTGCTCTTCTGCCCTCACTTCCCTCATTCTTCCGGCTGGATTCACGCAGTTCCTGGGGGAATGGTCCCACAAGGACAGGGAATCTCGCCAGTGAGTGAGTGTTCCTGCACCGAGAGCTGTGCCCGTTTTACAGGCACAAGACGGACGCCTAAGGAACCAATATGGCAGGAGTCATAGAATCCCTACAGTGCAGAAAGAGGCCATTCAACCCATCAAGGCTGCATCGATGACAATCCCATCTAGGCCCTATCCCCAGAGCTCCACATGTTTTTATCCTGCTAATCCCCCTGACACCACAGTCAATTTACCATGGCCAAACAACCTAATGTGGGTATGCCGGCGTTGGACTGGCGTAAACACAGTAAAAAGTCTGACAACACCAGGTTTTAGTCCAACCGATTTATTTGATAATGTACTCACAAGCTTTCAAGGGGACTGCCTCTTCGTCAGGTGAATGGAGAACTCTCCATTCACCTGACGAAGAGGGAAACCTCGAAAGCTTGTGAGAATATTATCAAATAAATAGGTTGGACTAAAACCTGGTGTTGTCAGACTTTTTACAACCAACCTAACCCACACATCTTTGGACCGTGGGAGGAAACCGGAGCACCCATAGGAAACCCACGCAGACATGGGGAGAATGTGCAAACTCCACACAGACAGTGACCCGAGGCTGGAATTGAACCCAGCTCCCTGGCGCAGCGAGGCAGCAGCACTAACCACTGTGCCACCCATTATTCAGGAATATTCCACACCACAAACCTGGCCCGCTTTTCACCATATTGGTAAAACTGAACAACGGGGAGGTGTGGCTCTATTCCAGGAACACGTCCGAAACACTCTGTGTACATAACTGCGGGAACTCTAGTTTCTTTCTGGCTTCCCACTGCCCAGGGAAACATCTACTCCTCAATCAACATCCCTAAAAACAGGGAATGTGATCATCACCAAACGGCTTTCCGTGGAAACTTACCATGTTCAAAACGGCTCCCAGCTTTTCTGGTTTTTGGGTCGGATTTTGGGTCGGTTGCCACATGATCTCAGGCTTTTGTATCTTTTTCCCGATGGAGGAAGAGGGAATGTTTGGGGACACGGGGCTCCTTGAATATGTGGCTGCTTTAACGAGACAGCAGGAAGTGTGGACAGTCGGTGGGGTTGATACGCACTCTGGTTAAAAGCTCCCAGGACTGATTCTGAGTCTGGGCGGGAGGCTGGTTTGCGTGATGGACTGGGCTTCATTCACAACCCTTTGTAGTTCCTTGCTGTTTTGGGCAGAGCAGGAGCCCAGACCGAGCTGTGATACACCTGGAAAGAATGCTTTCTATGGTGCGTCTGTAAAAGTTGGTGAGAGACATAGAGGTTTACAGCAAGGAAACAGGCCCTTCGGCCCAACTTGTCCATACCGCCCTTTCTTATTTAAAACCCCTGAGCTAATCCCAATTGCCCGCATTTGGCCCATACCCCTCTATACCCATCATACCCAAGTGACTATCGCAATGCTTTTTCAAAGACATTGTACCTGCCCCTACTACTGCCTCTGGCAGCTTGTACCAGACACTCACCATCCTCTGTGTGAATAAAATTGCACCTCTGGACATTTTTGTACCTCTCCCCTCTCACCTCAAACCTACGGCCTCTAGTTTTGGACTCCCCTACCTTTGGAAAATGATGTTGACTATCTATGCCCTACGTTATTTTGTAGACCTCTATAAGATCACCCCTCAGCCTCCTACGCTCCAGAGAAAAAGTCCCAGTCTATCCCAGCCTCTCCTTATAACTCAAATCCCGGTAGCATCCTAGTAAATCTTTTCTGCATGTGTAGCTGATATGCCAAATTTCTTTCAACTCCTGAGAAAGTAGAGATGTTGATGGGTTTTCTAAACTATAGCGTCCGTGTGGAGGAACAGGACAGGTTGTTTGTGATCTGGACACCCAAAAACTTGAAGCTCTCGACCCATTTCTACTTCGTCCCCATTGATATAGACAGGGGTTTGTTTTCCTTGAAGCTTCCTGAAGTCACTGACTATCTCCCACATTTTGTTAACATTGAGGGAGAGATTATTGTCATCGCGGCAGTTCGCAAGAATATATTCAAAACTCTGATGGCAGCAGGGAAGAGGAAGTTGTTGAGTTGGTTGCAACGTGACCTCAGAGTTTTAGATCTTTTTCCCGATGGAAGAAGGTGGAAGAGAGAATGTCTGGAGCTAATGTCCTGTATGAGATTAGCACAGACTCAGAATCAGTCCTGGGGGATTAACATAGAACCCTACAGTGCAGAAATAGGCCCTTCGGCCCATCGAGTCTGCACCGAACACAATCCCACCCAGACCCTATCCCCATATCCCTACACATTTACCTGCTAATCCCTCTAACCTACACATCCCAGGATACTAAGGGGCAATTTTTTAGCATGGCCAATGAACCTAACCCGCACATCTTTGGACTGTGGGAGGAAACCGGAGCACCCGGAGAAAACCCACGCAGACACGAGGAGGATGTGCAAACTCCACACAGGCAGTGACCCGAGCCGGGAATCGAACCCAGGACCCTGGAGCTGTGAAGCAGCAGTGCTAACCACTGTGCTACCGTGTCGCCCCACATAATCATTCGATGAAGATCTGGAGTAATTCACACCGGTTTTATCAGTGGGAGTTCAGAGAAGAATTTCCCGACTTCTGTGCAGAGGATACCAGTGTGAACCACTCCCAGTGGGGCAGGGATGGGGAGCGGCTAACGGGTTTGGAGATTTCAGTCCCAGACCAGCCAATGATATTGAAATTGTCTGTAAATTCAGACAATTGAATAAATTATTCAGGTCTGCGCCGATTTCTGGCATAGAGATGAGGGCACCGGAAATCTGAGGGCGCAGAGGCCTTGATGTCTGCTGGGGAGCCAGTGAAATGGCCTCTGCTCGAGTGTCCCCCCCCACCCCCTCACCGCGCGAAAACACAGCACAAGGACCCCGAGGTCCCTCTGCACCGTCGCCTGCTGCAGTTTTTCACCCCGTAAGTAATAGTCCTTCCTACCATTCCTCCTACCAAAGTGGACCACCTCACACTTGCCAACATTAAATTCCATTTGCCATTTCCTGGCCCATTCGCCCAGCCTATCTAGATCCTTCTGCAGACTCTCCACACCCTCCGCACAGGAGAACCGAACCCAGAGACTCCAGCGAAAACAAACAATATAAGTGTTAAAATCACCCTCTGGAATTATAGAGAGGCCAGGAAAGCAGGGAGTTTGATCTAATTCATAACAAAAAGAACAAATTTCAGTTAGAACTTTAATTTATTGCTTGATAGGGCGGACGCAACACGGTTTCATTAAAGGGATGTCGTGTCTGACAAATTTACTGGAGTTCTATGAGGATGTGTCTAGGGCAGTGGATAGAGGAGAGCCGGTGGATGTGGTCTTTCTGGATTTTCAGAAGGCGTTTGACAAAGTACCTCACAAGAGGTTATTGCAGAAGGTCAGGGGACATGGAGTTGGGGGTAGGGTGTTAGTGTGGATAGAGGATTGGTTGTCAAATAGGAGGCAGAGAGTGGGGGTCAATGGATGCTATTCGGATTGGCGGTTGGTGACTAGTGGGGTGCCCCAGGGATCGGTGCTGGGGCCTCAGCTATTTACCATTTATATAGATGATCTGGAGGAGGGAACCGAGTGCAGGGTGTCGAAATTTGCTGATGACACCAAGATTGGGGGAATGGCAAATTGTGCGGAGGGTGTGGAGAGTCTGCAGAAGGATCTAGATAGGCTGGGCGAATGGGCCAGGAAATGGCAAATGGAATTTAATGTTGGCAAGTGTGAGGTGGTCCACTTTGGTAGGAGGAATGGTAGGAAGGACTATTACTTACGGGGCGAAAAACTGCAGCAGGCGACGGTGCAGAGGGACCTCGGGGTCCTTGTGCATGAATCGCAAAAACCCAGCTTGCAGGTGCAGCAGGTGGTCAGGAAGGCGAATGGGATGCTGGCCTTCATAGCGAGGGGGATTGAATATAAAAGTAGGGAGGTCTTGCTGCAGCTGTATAGGGCATTGGTGAGGCCGCAGCTGGAGTACTGTGTGCAGTTTTGGGCGCCGCACCTGCGCAAGGATATTTTGGCCCTGGAGGGAGTGCAGAGGAGGTTTACTCGGCTGATACCGGAGTTGAGGGGATTGAGCTATGAGGAGAGGCTGAATAAACTAGGCTTGTACTCGTTAGAGTTTAGAAGAATGAGGGGAGATCTCATTGAGACGTATAAGATGATGAATGGGATGGATAGGATAGAGGTGGAGAGACTCTTCCCGCTCAAAAAAGACAGTAGGACTAGGGGGCACAACCTCAAGATAAAGGGGAGGCGGTTTAGAACAGAGTTGAGGAGGAACTTCTTCACTCAAAGGGTGGTGAATCTCTGGAATTCTCTGCCCGTTGAAGTGGTGGAGGCTGCCTCGCTAAATATATTTAAGAAGCGGGTTGATGGGTTTTTGATAAGAGAAGGGATTAAGGGTTATGGGAGAGGGCAGGAAGGTGGAACTGAGTCACGACAGATCAGCCATGATCTTATTGAATGGCGGGGCAGGCTCGAAGGGCTAGATGTCCTACTCCTGCTCCTATTTCTTATGTTCTTATGAATCGAGGCCTCAGAATCGAGGCCTCAGAATCGAGGCCCCAGAATCGAGGTCCCAGAATCGAGGTCTCAGAATCGAGGTCCCAGAATCGAGGTCTCAGAATCGAGGTCTCAGAATCGAGGTCTCAGAATCGAGGTCCCAGAATCGAGGTCCCAGAATCGAGGTCCCAGAATCGAGGCCCCAGAATCGAGGTCTCAGAATCGAGGTCTCAGAATCGAGGCCTCAGAATCGAGGCCTCAGAATCGAGGTCCCAGAATCGAGGCCCCAGAATCGAGGCCCCAGAATCGAGGTCTCAGAATCGAGGTCTCAGAATCGAGGTCTCAGAATCGAGGTCTCAGAATCGAGGTCTCAGAATCGAGGTCTCAGAATCGAGGTCTCAGAATCAAGGTCCCAGAATCGAGGTCTCAGAATCGAGGTCTCAGAATCGAGGTCCTAGAATCGAGGCCTCAGAATCAAGGTCCCAGAATCGAGGTCTCAGATTCGAGGCCTCAGAATCGAGGTCTCAGAATCGAGGCCCCAGAATCGAGGCCTCAGAATCGAGGTCTCAGATTCGAGGTCTCAGATTCGAGGCCTCAGAATCGAGGCCTCAGAATCGAGGCCTCAGAATCGAGGTCTCAGAATCGAGGCCTCAGAATCGAGGTCCCAGAATCGAGGCCTCAGAATCAAGGTCCCAGAATCGAGGCCTCAGAATCGAGGTCCCAGAATCGAGGCCTCAAAATCAAGGTCCCAGAATCGAGGCCCCAGAATTGAGGTCCCGGGATCAAAGCCCCAGAATCGAGGCCCCAGAATTGAGGCCCCAGAATTGAGGCCCAGAATCGAGGCCCAGAATCGAGGCTCCAGAATTGAGGCCCTAGATTTGAGGCAGCCGAGGCTCACAGAATGGTATTCTCCATTGGCATCGGGCGGGTTCCTAGACATCTCAGGCAGGGCGAGGTGGTAAAATCCTGACCATGATCTCAACCTAAACCGTTACCAGATATTGAACATGGAGATTAGCAGTAAAAACCAAAGTAAAAAAACCCAATAAAAAATGGCTCAGTGTTGAGTGACATTTTGAGTGATGGAATTGTTACAGTAGAAAAGGAGGCCATTCATCCCATTGTATCCATACTAGCACTCTGTAATTTAGCTAATCCCAGCCATCCCCCACGCCACAGTTTCCAGGGAACTCGATGACTTATTTTCCTTCCAGAGAATTCTCCGATTCCTTTCTGGAAACCCTGATCGAATCTGCCTCCACCACACTCTCGATCCATATCCCAACCAATCAATGTATCATCTTTCATTATTATTGTCAATCACCTTAAAACTTCACCAATGGGATCACTTTCTCCCATTAATATTTCACCTCGTTGTTTTGAACGCTTTTATCAAATGTCTCAAACCTTCTCTATCAGGAGATAAGCCTCACTTTTTCCACTTTATGTTTAGCTGCTGACCCTTTTCACCGAGGTGTCCGTTTTTCTCTGATTAATGAAAACGGCCTGGCGATATTAATGACCTTGGGAAAGGCCTGGTGATATTAATGACCTTGGGAAAGGCCTGGTGATATTAATGACCGAGGGAAAGGCCTGGTGATATTAATGACCTTGGGAAAGGCCTGGTGATATTAATGACCTTGGGGAAGGCCTGGTGATATTAATGACCGAGGGGAAGGCGTGGTGATATTAATGACCTTGGGAAAGGCCTGGTGATATTAATGACCTTGGGAAAGGCCTGGTGATATTAATGACCTTGGGAAAGGCCTGGTTATATTAATGACCTTGGGAAAGGCCTGGAGATATTAATGACCGAGGGGAAGGCGTGGTGATATTAATGACCTTGGGAAAGGCCTGGTGATATTAATGACCTTGGGAAAGGCCTGGTGATATTAATGACCTTGGGAAAGGCCTGGTGATATTAATGACCTTGGGAAAGGCCTGGAGATATTAATGACCGAGGGAAAGGCCTGGTGATATTAATGACCTTGAGGAGGGCCTGGTGATATTAATGACCGAGGGAAAGGCCTGGTGATATTAATGACCTTGGGAAAGGCCTGGCGATATTAATGACCTTGGGAAAGGCCTGGCGATATTAATGACCGAGGGAAGGGCCTGGTGATATTAATGACCTCGGGAAAGGCCTGGTGATATTAAAGACCTTGGGAAAGGCCTGGTGATATTAATGAGCTCGGGAAAGGCCTGGCGATATTAATGACCGAGGGAAGGGCCTGGTGATATTAATGACCTTGGGAAAGGCCTGGTGATATTAATGACCTTGGGAAAGGCCTGGTGATATTAAAGACCTTGGGAAAGGCCTGGTGATATTAATGACCTTGGGAAAGGCCTGGTGATATTAATGACCTTGGGAAAGGCCTGGTGATATTAATGAGCTTGGGAAAGGCCTGGCGATATTAATGACCTCGGGAAAGGCCTGGTGATATTAATGACCGAGGGAAGGGCCTGGTGATATTAATGACCTCGGGAAAGGCCTGGTGATATTAAAGACCTTGGGAAAGGCCTGGTGATATTAATGACCTTGGGAAAGGCCTGGTGATATTAATGACCTTGGGAAAGGCCTGGTGATATTAAAGACCTTGGGAAAGGCCTGGTGATATTAATGACCGAGGGAAAGGCCTGGCGATATTAATGACCTTGGGAAAGGCCTGGTGATATTAATGAGCTCGGGAAAGGCCTGGTGATATTAATGACCTTGGGAAAGGCCTGGTGATATTAATGACCTCGGGAAAGGCCTGGTGATATTAATGACCGAGGGGAAGGCCTGGCGATATTAATGACCTTGGGAAAGGCCTGGTGATATTAATGACCTTGGGAAAGGCCGGGTGATATTAATGACCTTGGGAAAGGCCTGGCGATATTAATGACCTTGGGAAAGGCCTGACGATATTAATGACCTTGGGAAAGGCCTGGTGATATTAATGACCGAGGGAAAGGCCTGGTGATATTAAAGACCTCGGGAAAGGCCTGGTGATATTAAAGACCTTGGGAAAGGCCTGGTGATATTAATGACCTTGGGAAAGGCCTGGTGATATTAATGACCTTGGGAAAGGCCTGGTGATATTAATGACCTCGGGAAAGGCCTGGTGATATTAATGACCGAGGGAAAGGCCTGGCGATATTAATGACCTCGGGAAAGGCCTGGTGATATTAATGACCTTGGGAAAGGCCTGGTGATATTAATGACCTTGGGGAAGGCCTGGCGATATTAATGACCTTGGGAAAGGCCTGGTGATATTAATGACCTTGGGAAAGGCCTGGTGATATTAATGACCGAGGGGAAGGCCTGGCGATATTAATGACCTTGGGAAAGGCCTGGTGATATTAATGACCTTGGGAAAGGCCTGGTGATATTAATGACCTTGGGAAAGGCCTGGTGATATTAATGACCTCGGGAAAGGCCTGGTGATATTAATTACCTCGGGAAAGGCCTGGTGATATTAATGACCGAGGGAAAGGCCTGGCGATATTAATGACCTCGGGAAAGGCCTGGTGATATTAATGACCTTGGGAAAGGCCTGGTGATATTAATGACCTTGGGGAAGGCCTGGCGATATTAATGACCGAGGGAAAGGCCTGGTGATATTAATGACCTTGGGAAAGGCCTGGTGATATTAATGACCGAGGGAAAGGCCAGGTGATATTAATGACCTTGGGAAAGGCCTGGTGATATTAATGACCGAGGGGAAGGCCTGGCGATATTAATGACCTTGGGAAAGGCCTGGTGATATTAATGACCTTGGGAAAGGCCTGGTGATATTAATGACCTTGGGGAAGGCCTGGTGATATTAATGACCGAGGGAAAGGCCTGGTGATATTAATGACCTTGGGAAAGGCCTGTTGATATTAATGACCGAGGGAAAGGCCTGGTGATATTAATGACCGAGGGGAAGGCCTGGTGATATTAATGACCTTGGGAAAAGCCTGGTGATATTAATGACCTTGGGAAAGGCCTGGTGATATTAATGACCGAGGGAAAGGCCTGGTGATATTAATGACCTTGGGAAAGGCCTGGTGATATTAATGACCTTAGGAAAGGCCTGGTGATATTAATGACCGAGGGAAAGGCCTGGTGATATTAATGACCGAGGGGAAGGCCTGGTGATATTAATGACCTTGGGAAAGGCCTGGTGATATTAATGACCTTGGGAAAGCCTGGTGATATTAATGACCAAGGGAAAGGCCTGGTGATATTAATGACCTTGGGAAAGGCCTGGTGATATTAATGACCTTGGGAAAGGCCTGGTGATATTAATGACCTCGGGAAAGGCCTGGTGATATTAATGACCGAGGGAAATGCCTGGCGATATTAATGACCTCGGGAAAGGCCTGGTGATATTAATGACCTTGGGAAAGGCCTGGTGATATTAATGACCTTGGGGAAGGCCTGGCGATATTAATGACCGAGGGAAAGGCCTGGTGATATTAATGACCTTGGGAAAGGCCTGGTGATATTAATGACCGAGGGAAAGGCCTGGTGATATTAATGACCTTGGGAAAGGCCTGGTGATATTAATGACCGAGGGGAAGGCCTGGCGATATTAATGACCTTGGGAAAGGCCTGGTGATATTAATGACCTTGGGAAAGGCCTGGTGATATTAATGACCTTGGGAAAGGCCTGGTGATATTAATGACCTTGGGGAAGGCCTGGTGATATTAATGACGGAGGGAAAGGCCTGGTGATATTAATGACCTTGGGAAAGGCCTGGTGATATTAATGACCGAGGGAAAGGCCTGGTGATATTAATGACCGAGGGGAAGGCCTGGTGATATTAATGACCTTGGGAAAAGCCTGGTGATATTAATGACCTTGGGAAAGGCCTGGTGATATTAATGACCTTGGGAAAGGCCTGGTGATATTAATGACCGAGGGAAAGGCCTGGTGATATTAATGACCGAGGGGAAGGCCTGGTGATATTAATGACCTTGGGAAAGGCCTGGTGATATTAATGACCTTGGGAAAGCCTGGTGATATTAATGACCGAGGGAAAGGCCTGGTGATATTAATGACCGAGGGGAAGGCCTGGTGATATTAATGACCTTGGGAAAGGCCTGGTGATATTAATGACCTTGGGAAAGGCCTGGCGATATTAATGACCTTGGGAAAGGCCTGGCGATATTAATGACTGAGGGAAAGGCCTGGTGATATTAATGACCAAGGGAAAGGCCTGGTGAAATTAATGACCGAGGGAATGGCCTGGTGATATTAATGACCTTGCGAAAGGCCTGGTGATATTAATGACCTTGGGAAAGGCCTGGTGATATTAATGCCTGGGGGAAAGGCCTGGTGATATTAATGACCTTGGGAATGGCCTGGTGATATTAATGACCTTGGGAAAGGCCTGGCGATATTAATGACCTCGGGAAAGGCCTGGTGATATTAATGACCGGGGGAAAGGCCTGGTGATATTAATGACCGAGGGAAAGGCCTGGTCATATTAATGACATTGGGAAAGGCCTGGTGATATTAATGACCGAGGGTAAGGCCTGGCGATATTAATGACCTTGGGAAAGGCCTGGTGATATTAATGACCTCGGGAAAGGCCTGGTGATATTAATGACCTTGGGAAAGGCCTGGTGATATTAATGACCTCGGGAAAGGCCTGGTGATATTAATGACCGAGGGAAAGGCCTGGTGATATTAATGACCTCGGGAAAGGCCTGGTGATATTAATGACCTTGGGGAAGGCCTGGTGATATTAATGACCTTGGGAAAGGCCTGGTGATATTAATGACCTCGGGAAAGGCCTGGTGATATTAATGAGCTTGGGGAAGGCCTGGTGATATTAATGACCTTGGGAAAGGCCTGGTGATATTAATGACCTTGGGGAAGGCCTGGTGATATTAATGACCTCGGGAAAGGCCTGGTGATATTAATGACCGAGGGAAAGGCCTGGTGATATTAATGACCTTGGGAAAGGCCTGGTGATATTAATGACCAAGGGAAAGGCCTGGTGATATTAATGACCTTGGGGAAGGCCTGGTGATATTAATGACCTTGGGAAAGGCCTGGTGATATTAATGACCGAGGGGAAGGCCTGGTGATATTAATGACCTTGGGAAAGGCCTGGTGATATTAATGACCGTTGGGAAAGGCCTGGTGATATTAATGACCTTGGGAAAGGCCTGGTGATATTAATGACCTTTGGGAAAGGCCAGGTGATATTAATGACCGAGGGAAAGGCCTGGTGATATTAATGACTGAGGGAAAGGCCTGGTGATATTAATGACCTTGGGAATGGCCTGGTGATATTAATGACCGAGGGAAAGGCCTGGTGATATTAATGACTGAGGGAAAGGCCTGGTGATATTAATGACCTTGGGAAAGGCCTGGTGATATTAATGACATTGGGAAAGGCCAGGTGATATTAATGACCGAGGGGAAGGCCTGGCGATATTAATGACGTTGGGAAAGGCCTGATAATATTAATGACCATGGGAAAGGCTTGGCGATGTTAATGACCGAGGGAAAGGCCTGGCGATATTAATGACCGAGGGAAAGGCCTGGTGATATTAATGACCTTGGGAAAGGCCTGGTGATATTAATGACCTTGGGAAAGGCCTGGTGATATTAATGACCTCGGGAAAGGCCTGGTGATATTAATGACCTTGGGAAAGGCCGGCGATATTAACGACCGAGGGAAAGGCCTGGCGATATTAATAACCGAGGGAAAGGCCCGGCGATATTAATGACCTTGGCAAAGGCCTGGTGATATTAATGACCGAGGGAAAGGCCTGGTGATATTAATGACCTCGGGAAAGGCCTGTTGATATTAATTACCGAGGGAAAGGCCTGGCGATATTAATGACCTTGGGAAAGGCCTGGTGATATTCATGACCTTGGGAAAGGCCTGGTGATATTAATGACCTTGGGAAAGGCCTGGCGATATTACTGACCTTGGGAAAGGCCTGGTGATATTAATGACCTTGGGAAAGGCCTGGTGATATTAATGACCGAGGGAAAGGCCTGGTGATATTAATGACCTTGGGAAAGGCCTGGTGATATTAATGACCGAGCGAAAGACCTGGTGATATTAATGACCTAGGGAAAGGCCTGGTGATATTAATGACCTTGGGAAAGGCCTGTTGATATTAATGACCTTGGGAAAGGCCTGGCGATATTAATGACCTTGGGAAAGGCCTGGTGATATTAATGACCTTGGGAAAGGCCTGGTGATATTAATGACCGAGGGAAAGGCCTGGCGATATTAATGACCTTTGGGAAAGGCCTGGTGATATTAATGACCTTGGGAAAGGCCTGGCGCTATTAATGACCGAGGGAAAGGCCTGGTGATATTAATGACCTTGGGAAAGGCCTGGCGATATTAATGACCGAGGGAAAGGCCTGGCGATATTAATGACCTTTGAGAAAGGCCTGGTGATATTAATGACCTTGGGAAAGGCCTGGCGATATTAATGACCGAGGGAAAGGCCTGGTGATATTAATGACCTTGGGAAAGGCCTGGCGATATTAATGACCGAGGGAAAGGCCTGGCGATATTAATGACCTTTGGGAAAGGCCTGGTGATATTAATGACCTTGGGAAAGGCCTGACGATATTAATGACCGAGGGAAAGGCCTGGTGATATTAATGACCGAGGGAAAGGCCTGGTGATATTAATGACCTTGGGAATGGCCTGGCGATATTAATGACCTTTGGGAAAGGCCTGGCGATATTAATGACCGAGGGAAAGGCCTGGTGATATTAATGACCTTGGGAAAGGCCTGGCGATATTAATGATCGAGGGAAAGGCCTGGTGATATTAATGACCGAGGGAAAGGTCTGGTGATATTAATGACCTTGGGAAAGGCCTGGTGATATTAATGACCTTGGGAAAGGCCTGGCGATATTAATGACCGAGGGAAAGGCCTGGTGATATTAATGACCGAGGGAAAGGCCTGGTGATATTAATGACCGAGGGAAAGGCCTGGTGATATTAATGACCGAGGGAAAGGCCTGGCGATATTAATGACCTTGGGAAAGGCCTGGTGATATTAATGACCTTGGGAAAGGCCTGGCGATATTAATGACCGAGGGAAAGGCCTGGTGATATTAATGACCTTGGGAAAGGCCTGGTGATATTAATGACCTTGGGAAAGGCCTGGTGATATTAATGACCTTGGGAAAGGGCTGGCGATATTAATGACCTTGGGAAAGGGCTGGCGATATTAATGACCGAGGAAAAGGCCTGGTGATATTTTTCGGCATTAAGTGCACTGTTCAAAAGGCAGCTGTTGGTATTGATCCCGCGGATGGACGAAATAAGAATGGTTTAATGACCTTCTCTCTGGTAATTATCTTCTGCTGGAAATGTGAGTCTTTCTTCTCAACCAATTCAATCATTTTGAACACCAAATTAACCTTTTGTCTTTGTCGGTAGAATTACTTCAGGGAAATGTCTGCCAGGGTGACGGGGGATAAAGAAATGAAATCCAGTCGGCAGGCAGTGCAGACAAGAAAAGGTGTCACCCCGTGGCTGAGGCTGGGGTGGCACCATTTGGGACAACAACAACAGCCTTCATTTATATAGCACCTTTGACATATTGAAGCCCCCGGGATCCTGCACAGAATAATCAGCCAACATTTGACTCCTTGTTCTATATTCATTCATGGGACATGGGCATCTCCGGGTAGACCAGTATTTACTGCCCATCCCTAGTTGCCCTTGAGAAGGTGGTCGTGATCTATCTTCTAGAATCGCTGCAGTCCTTGAGGTGTAAGTACTCCCACAGTGCTGTTAGGGAGAGAGTTAGCGTCTCGTAGAGATTTACAGCGTGGAAACAGTCTCTTCGGCCCAATTTGTCCATGCCGTCCCTTTTCTTAAACCTTTAGGCTAGTCCAAATTGCCTACATTTGGCCCAAATCCCTCTATACCCCACCTTAACCATGTCCAAATACTTTTTAAAAGACAAAATTGTACCTGCCTCTACTACGACCTCTGGGATTTTGACCCAGTGATAGTGAGGAACGGCGATAATTGTCCAAGTCAGGATGGTGTCATCATTGCTGATGACACCAAAGTCGGAGGTGTGGTAGATTGTGAGGAAGGGTGTCATAGTTTGCAGGGTGACTTAGAAAGGTTGCAGAGCTGGGCCGAGAGGTGGCGGATGGAGTTTAATGCGGAGAAGTGTGAGGTAATTCATTTCGGTAGGAATAACAGATGTGTCGAGTATAGGGCTAACGGGAGGACTTTGAATAGTGTGGATGAGCAGAGGGATCTAGGTGTATGTGTACATAGATCCCTGAAAGTTGGGAATCAAGTAGATAAAGTTGTTAAGAAGGCATACGGTGTCTTGGCGTTTATTGGTAGGGGGATTGAATTTAGGAGTCGCAGCGTCATGATGCAACTGTACACATCTCTGGTGCGGCCGCACTTGGAGTTTTGTGTGCAGTTCTAGTCCCCACATTACAGGAAGGATGTAGAGGCTTTGGAGAGGGTGCAGAGGAGGTTTACCAGGATGTTGCCTGGTATGGAGGGGAGATCCTATGAGGAGAGACTGAGGGATTTGGGGTTGTTTTCGCTGGAAAGAAGGCGGCTAAGAGGGGATCTCATTGAAACATATAAGATGATTAGAGGTTTAGACAGGGTAGATAGTGATAGCCTTTTTCCTAGGATGGAGAAAGCTAGCACGAGGGGGCACGACTTTAAATTAAGGGGGAGTAGTTATAGGACTGATGTCAGGGGTAGGTTCTTTACCCAGAGGGTGGTGAGGGATTGGAATGCCCTGCCTGCTGCAGTTGTAAATGCGCCTAGTTTGGGGGCGTTTAAGAGATCCGTGGATAGGTTTATGGATGAAAAGGGATTGGTTTAGGCTAGTGGGTCATTGTTTTTGTAACTGGTCAGCGCAACATCGTGGGCCGAAGGGCCTGTTCTGCGCTGTAATGTTCTATGTTCTATGTGAGTTCAAGGGGAACCTCTTCCCAGAGATCTTCCCAAGTATCTGCTGCTCTTGTCCTTCTAGATGGTCGGTGTTTGGACGGTGTTGCTCGAGGATCCTTGGTGAGTTTCTGCAGTGTGTCCTGTCGATGGTACAAGTCTTTGTACGGTGGGAGGAAACTGGAGCACCCGGAGGAAACCCACGCAGACACGGGGAGAATGTGTAAACTCCGCACAGACAATAAGCCAAGCTGGGAATCGAACCTGGGTCCCTGGCGCTGTGAGGCAGCAGCGCCACTGTGTCAGCCCACTCGTGGGACGAATGCCAGGATTTCGGGCTTCAGCAGCTGGAGGCCCCCCCAGTGATGGAGCGATTAAAAGTGGGGGGATAATTGAGATCCCAGAATTGGAGGAATGCTGGTTTTTCCCCCCCTTCGGCAGCGGATCACAGGGAGATCACAGGGGAAAGAGGGATGTTGTCGTATTTTCCTTATTTGAATAAAAAAGTTGTGTGTAAAGGCGTTTTCTAGAACATTCCTCCTGTGCAATCTGAAGATTGGAACCGTTACTGCGCGTTTCTCTCCAGAGACTGCTGAGGTCACGGTGCAAGTGTAAAGCATTTAATTTCTCAATAAACACACCATTATTGTCGAGGCAAAACACGCAGCAAACAGTCTTTAAAAGGGTCACCGTAAAATTAAAAGCTACACACTCACTGGAGATAAACAAGTCTAAAATTGCAACCGCGAAATCCTTGGTGACAGGGGTTGGATGTAATTCATTTTGCTTTCTTCAGTTCGATTAGCAGAACGATGGGGTTTGTGTTCCAGACGGAGCTGTGATGTGTGTTACAAATCAGAGATCAGGTGTCACCAACACACAGCCTCCATCGTCGCCTGAATGTAACCCTCCCTCGCAAATTTCTCAGAGTGAATATTAGCACAGCGGTGGGGATACAGGGGGGCCGTTGTGTGACTGGTTAGCAGCGATGCCTCACAGCGCTAGGGACCCGGGTTCGGTTCCCGGCTTGTGTACAGTTTCCTCGTGTCTGTGTGGGTTTCCTCCGGGTGCTCCGGTTTCCTCCCACACGCCAAAAAATGTGCAGGTTAGGCTTACTGGCCATGCTGATTTGCTCCTTAGAGTCAGGGGGATTAGCTAGAGTATTTCTGCATTGAACATAAGAACATAAGAAATAGGAGCAGGAGTAGGCCATCTGGCCCTTCGAGCCTGCCCCGCCATTCAATAAGATCATGGCTGATCTGTCGTGGCTCAGTTCCACCTTCCCGCCCTCTCCCCATAACCCTTAATCCCTTCTCTTATCAAAAACCCATCAACCCGCATTTTAAAAATATTTAGCGAGGCAGGCTCCACCACTTCAACGGGCAGAGAATTCCAGAGATTCACCACCCTTTGAGTGAAGAAGTTCCTCCTCAACTCCATTCTAAACCGCCTCCCCTTTATCTTGAGGCTGTGCCCCCTAGTCCTACTGTCCTTTCTGAGCGGGAAGAGTCTCTCCACCTCTATCCTATCCATCCCATTCATCATCTTATACGTCTCAATGAGATCTCCCCTCATTCTTCTAAACTCTAACGAGTACAAGCCTAGTTTATTCAGCTTCTCCTCATAGCTCAACCTCCTCAACTCCGGTATCAGCCTAGTAAACATCCTCTGCACTCCCTCCAAGGCCAAAATATCTTTGCACAGGTGCGGCGCCCAAAACTGCACACAGTACTCCAGCTGCGGCCTCACCAATGCCCTATACAGCTGCAGCAAGACCTCCCTACTTTTTTATTCAATCCCTCTCGCTATGAAGGCCAGCATCCCATTCGCCTTCCTGACCACCTGCTGCACCTGCAAGCTGGGTTTTTGCGACTCATGCACAAGGACCCCGAGGTCCCTCTGCACCGTCGCCTGCTGCAGTTTTTTGCCAAGTTATGGGGTTATGGGGATAGGATCTGGTGGGACTGTTGTTGGCGCAGGCTCGATGGGCCAAATGGCCTCCTTCTGCACTGTAGGGATTCTATGATTCTACGATCATCCTGACATTTGCTGAACAATCGCTCGCGTGAGAGACAGGATCTATCCTCAGCCTTGGGAATGAAGGAGAGAGAGCTGGGGGGGAGGGATGCATTTACTTCATGTCGAGAAAATGAGCAACATCAACCCATTAGTTACAGAAATACTCCTTTCTTCACTAAAAGTCTACACTCAGCTCTGACATTATCATTTGTGTTTTGAATGAGAATCTTGAATACAATTGTGTCAGTGGCAGGAACTGGAACTTGTCACTGGACACCAGATCATATAAAGCCTGGGGTTTCAGAGCCTGTACGAGCTAGGGAAGGGAGGGAGGAATTCTGGAAGCTGATGATATCGATAAACATTGAATGTATTCAAGAGGTAGCTGGGTATAGCCCCATAGCACTTGGGGCAAATGGGATCAAAGATTATTTAATGTTGGCAAGTGTGAGGTGGTCCACTTTGGTAGGAAGAATGGTAGGAAGGACTATTACTTACGGGGCGAAAAACTGCTGCAGGCGACGGTGCAGAGGGACCTCGGGGTCCTTGTGCATGAGTCGCAAAAACCCAGCTTGCAGGTGCAGCAGGTGGTCAGGAAGGCGAATGGGATGCTGGCCTTCATAGCGAGGGGAATTGAATATAAAAGTAGGGAGGTCTTGCTGCAGCTGTATAGGGCATTGGTGAGGCCGCAGCTGGAGTACTGTGTGCAGTTTTGGGCGCTGTACTTGCGCAAGGATATTTTAGCCTTGGAGGGAGTGCAGAGGAGGTTTACTAGGCTGATACCGGAGTTGAGGGGGTTGAGCTATGAGGAGAGGCTGAATAAACTAGGCTTGTACTCGTTAGAGTTTAGAAGAATGAGGGGAGATCTCATTGAGACGTATAAGATGATGAATGGGATGGATAGGATAGAGGTGGAGAGACTCTTCCCGCTCAGAAAGGATAGTAGGACTAGGGGGCACAGCCTCAAGATAAAGGGGGGGCGGTTTAGAACAGAGTTGAGGAGGAACTTCTTCACTCAAAGGGTGGTGAATCTCTGGAATTCTCTGCCCGTTGAAGTGGTGGAGGCTGCCTCGCTAAATATTTTTAAGACGCAGGTTGATGGGTTCTTGATAAGAGAGGGGATTAAGGGTTATGGGGAGAGGGCGGGAATGTGGAACTGAGCCACGACAGATCAGCCATGATCTTATTGAATGGCGGGGCAGGCTCGAAGGGCCGGATGGCCTACTCCTGCTCCTATTTCTTATGTTCTTATGTTCTTATTATGGGGAGGAAGCGGAATCAGGCGATTGAGTTGGACAGTCGATGGTGGTCAAATATTTTTGGACTGTTTTTCTTTCCTTTCTAGGGAGTTTAAGGTTTCATCTTCTGCTTGGCTGCAGTTTTGAGTTTAGTTTTAGAAGGGGCTGAAAATAAGTCTCTGTCTCTCCCTGGTTTTGGAAATTCTGCCGGGTAGCTGAAAACAATTCATCTTGCCTTCCTGAAGGAAAGATTCTGCAGTTGGTGGCTTACTTGGAGTCTTTCCCTGGTGTTTTGAGAAACTATTCTGACTTCAAACAGTTCTGAGACTATCAAGACAGCTGCAGATTTCATTCAAAGGACTCAAGTCCAGTATCACGTGAGCATTAGTCTTTGCTGTGTCAAACCTGTGAAAAGGATCTTTTGTCTCAGGAATTGGTTTGATTGGAGCACATTAGGTATATTTGTTAAGGATTATACTATATCATGTTTGTTTGTTTCTTGTTTGTAATTGATAAAAGTTCTTGCTAATTTTCTTATTATACATGTTAACTATATTCTTCAATAAACTTTGTTTGATAGAAGCTCCCTAATGGGTCATTTGAACCATACCTGAAGTAAACATATCATGCTCACCCTTGCCAAATTCAAGATGCAAAACTTACGAAGCAAGCAGGCTCCATAAAATACTTGGGAGTTTCTGACCTGAACTTTAACAATAGGAACATAAGAACAGGAGCAAAAAGCAACAAATTCAGTCCTTCAAATCTGCTCTGCCATTCAATCGGATTGTGGCTGATCTCTCCTTGGTCTCAAATTCACCTCCCCCCCCACCGTTCCAAATTTCCATTTAACCTGTTTTTTTATCAGAAATATATCTACCTCCTTCTAGAATCCATTCAAAGATTCTGACTTCACCCCGCTACGGGGCAGCGAGTTTACCACCAACTAGGCTTGTACTCGTTAGAGTTTAGAAGAATGAGGGGAGATCTCATTGAGGCGTATAAGATGATGAATGGGATGGATAGGATAAAGGTGGAGAGACTCTTCCCGCTTAAAAAAGACAGTAGGACTAGGGGGCACAGCCTCAAGATAAAGGAGAGGCGGTTTAGAACGGAGTTGAGGAGGAACTTCTTCACTCAAAGGGTGGTGAATCTCTGGAATTCTCTGCCCGTTGAAATGGTGGAGGCTGCCTCGCTAAATATTTTTAAGAAGCGGGTTGATGGGTTTTTGATAAGAGAAGGGATTAAGGATTATGGGGAGAGGGCGGGAAGGTGGAACGGAGCCACGACAGATCAGCCATGATCTTGTTGAATGGCGGGGCAGGCTCGAAGGGCTAGATAGCCTACTCCTGCTCCTATTTCTTATGTTCTTATGAAACATAGTTCCTCCTCATCTCAGTTTTAAATCTACTGCCTCTCAATCTATACCTGTGATCTGGATAGCACAGTGGTTAGTACTGCTGCCTCACAGCACCAGGGAACCGGGTTTGATTCCCACTTTGGGTCACTGTCAGTCTGGAGTCTGCACATTCTCCCCGTGTCTGCGTGGGTTTCCTCTGGGGGCTCCGGTTTCCTCCCAGAGTCTGAAAGACGTGCTGGTTAGGGTGCATTGGCTCGTGCTAAATTCTCCCTCAGTGTTACCCGAACAGGTACCAGAGTGTGGCGACTTGGAGATTTTCACAGTAACTTCTCTGCAGTGTTAATGTAATGGTATGGAGATGCAAGCCTACTAATGACACTAACAAATAAAAACTTAATTCTTGTTCTGGACTGCCCTACAAGGGAAAACATTTGGTCTAAATTTACCTTATTAATCCCTTTTATAATGCAATATACCTCCATCAGACCCCCTCCCATCCTTCTAACCCTGTCACTAACACTATTGTTGGAATTCTACCACCCCTTCTGCCACGGAATTGGAGCTGGCGAGGGGCGAATGATGGAAATATCCAGCGTCTTCAGCAGGATTTCCCAGTCTCGCTCGAGCGAGGTTGTAAAGTCTTGCCTTATAAAGTCACAGCTTCCTTCAGCTGTGGGATCTTCCTTTCCCAGGCTCAGTGTGGGTGGAACGGGCTCATCGCATGCAGTTCCCTTACCCAGCACTTGGTGGTGCAAGTGCTTTGAAACAGCAAGAGGACAGCCAGCCTGTGAGACTGAACCAATGGGAGTCGATTTGTACCATCGAGAGCAGCCACAGAGCAAGAGGAAGAAATAATACATACCGGGGGGAAACAGGGCTTCCACAGCGGGAATAGATCTGGGAGAAATATGACAACTAAACCCAATACTAACACCAAAAATGATCCTAAAATACTGTCAATTACATTGCATTTATTCAGGGCTAATGTTGTAAACTGTTCTGACAGACATCACATAATGGTCATCAGAGATCTGGGCAGCATGGTAGCACAGTGGGTTAGCACTGCTGCCTCACTGCGCCAGGGACCCGGGTTCGATTCCCGGCTCGGGTCACTGCCTGTGTGGAGTCTGCACATTCTCCCCGTGTCTGCGTGGGTTTTCCTCCGGGCACTCCGGTTTCCTCCCACAGTCCAAAGATGTGTGGGTTAGGTAGATTGGCTGTGGGTAAATTAACCCGACTGTCGGAGACTAGCTGGGGTAAATGTATGGGGTTACGGGGATAGGACCTGGGTGATTGGTGTAGATTGGATGGGCCGAGTGGCCTCCTTCCTCAGTGTAGAATTCTACTTTCCTACGTGACGCTGAGGAACCAGGAAGTTATGTCCCAAAAACATCCAGCATCTCTCATGCGGCAAAACGTTTCAATGTTTGGGCAGAGAGATTCAGGGTCCAAAACTTAAACCTGCGGTTCTTGTTTTTGTCTGCTGATCGTAAAGGCCAAATAAAGGCCCCTGCACCCCACTTTCCAACCCGAGCCTGCCCACCTTCCGAACAAAACAATTCATCAGAATTCACGGTGAACGATAGGGGCTTAGGGAGTATCGTGGGACAGAGGGACCTTGGAGTTCAGATACACGATTGTCCAAAGGTGGGGTCACAGGTAGATAGAGCAGTGGAGAAGGGTTTTGGTACGCTGGCCTTTATCAGTCAGGGCATTGCCTTGGGGAGTTACGTTGCAGTTGTACAGGATGTTGGCGAACCTTTAGTTTTAGTCACCCTGCTATAGGAAAGATGTTATTAAATTGGAGAGAGTGCAGAAGAGTTTTACAAGGATGTCGCCAGGACTCGAGGGACTGAGTTTATCAGGAGAGATTGGACAGGTTAGGACATTTTTCTTTGAAGCGTAGGAGACTGAGGGGTGATTTTATCGAGATCGTGAGAGGCATGGATAGGGTGAATGCACTCAGTCTTTTCCCCAGGGTTGGGGAATCGAGAATTAGAGGGTATAGAGGGGAAAGGATTAATGGGATCCTGAGGAGCAACTGTTTTACACAGCGGGCGGTATGTGTGGAGAATGAGCTGCCGGAGGGAGTGGTTGAGGCAGGGACATTGACAACATTTAAAAGGCATTCGGACAGATACGCGGATAGGAAAGGGTTAGAGAGATGTGGGCCAAAAGGTTAGTTAGATGGGCATTTTGGTCGGCATGGACTAGTTTGGGCCGAAGGGCCTGACTCCGTGTCGAGATTCTATGAGAATTATTGGGAATTTATGGCAACAGGAAATGATTTGCTGCCTTTTTGCTTTTAAATGTTACAAATTTAAATGTGTTTTTTTGTTATCATAAATACATTTTCAACTAATGCCAGAAAAAAGAGTTGAATTTTCATATTGTAAGCCTCAAAGCTACAAATGGACACATTAAGTAATAAAACCTTCACAATATTCATCTTCGGAGAAATCAATACTTACCTGACATTGATACTAATCAAACAAAATCCACAGGAACATAAATCTTGCTGAATAAAACTGTATTGTTGTAATTCATACCAGTGGGAACTCCTGTCGGACACACGGGAGTGAGTCTGGTTGTGTGAAGTTAGCGAGTGATGGGGTGAAGGTTCTAACCTCTCATAGGATCTTGGTCACGCAGTGACTTGCATCTTGGACCAGCCCAGGCCCCTCCCGGCCCAGACAGTCAAAGGCACGGCCACCAAGGCTGGCTGGAGGGAAACAGGAAACTCACAAGAAGCCATAGTCAGAGGAAGACAGAGTTCTTAACCGGGCTGAAGGGCTGGAGGGTGTAACTGAGGGAGAGGGGCAATTTCGTTTTGTTTATTTGTCATAGTCGTGGGAGATGGGTGTCGCTAACTGGGCCACCATTTGTTCCCCATCTCTAGTTGCCCAAGGGTAGCTGAGAATCAACCACATTGCTGTGGCTCTGGAGTCACATGTAGGCCAGACCAGGTAAGGACGGCAGATTTCCTTCCCTAAAGGACATGAGTGAACCAGATGGGTTTTTCTGACAATGGTTTCATGGTCATCAGTAGATTCTTAATTCCAGATATTTTTTATTGAGTTCAGTTTGCACCATCTGCTGTGGTGGGATTCAAACCCGGGTCCCCCAGAACATTAGCTGAGTTTCTGGATTAATAATCCAGCGATAATACCACTAGGCCATCGCTTCCCCCATGGCCTCATGGAGGGGTCATTAGGAACAAAGTCCAAAGAATATACAGCAAAGTAATCCATACCGGAACGAGAAAAGGGAATTACATAAATTACACCGTGGGAAGCCATTCAGCCCATCACATCTGTGCCACTGCTAGCTCTTCAGCCTTAGCTGTTAACTCTGATTCCATTTTTCTATCCTTTCCCTGTCAGCTCATGTAAAATTCTGGCAATTGTATCTTCCAAATAACCAGATCCGAGATAGATCGAACCTCTCCTTCAGGTTTTCCTGCGAGGAATGCTAGTCTTGATCCTCTTGTTTCCAATTCATCATCTTTCGCTACTCGTCTCCTGATAGGATGTAGGTCCAACAAAATATTCCTAAATTATGACCTTGCCTTTTTTTCCTCGGTTGCTGCCCTGCGCATTTTCAATGTTTACGGGCTTTCATTTTAACGTTTCAGTCAGCAGAGATTAATGTCGGGATATTTCCGGAGAGGGGGTGGGGGGGGGGAAACAGGACAGCAGAGATTAATGTCTGGATATTTGCGGAGAGGGGGTGGGGGGGGAAACAGGACAGCAGAGATTAATGTCGGGATATTTCCGGAGAGGGGGTGGGGGGGGGAGGGGAAACAGGACAGCAGAGATTAATGTCGGGATATTTCCGGAGAGGGGGTGGGGGGAGGGAAACAGGACAGCGGAGATTAATGTCTGGATATTTCCGGAGAGGGGGTGAGGGGGGGGAAACAGGACAGCGGAGATTAATGTCTGGATATTTCCGGAGAGGGGGTGGGGGGGGGGGGGGGAGCAGGACAGCAGAGATTAATGTCGGGATATTTGCGGAGAGGGGGTGGGGGGGGGGAAACAGGACAGCAGAGATTAATGTCTGGATATTTGCGGAGAGGGGGTGTGTGGGGGGGGGGGAAACAGGACAGCAGAGATTAATGTCTGGATATTTGCGGAGAGGGGGTGGGGGGGGGAAACAGGACAGCAGAGATTAATGTCGGGATATTTGCGGAGGGGGGGTGGGGGGGGGGCGGGGGGGAAACAGGACAGCAGAGATTAATGTCGGGATATTTGCGGAGAGGGGGTGGGGGGGGGAAACAGGACAGCAGAGATTAATGTCGGGATATTTGCGGAGGGGGGGTGGGGGGGGGGGCGGGGGGGAAACAGGACAGCAGAGATTAATGTCTGGATATTTGCGGAGAGGGGGTGGGGGGGGAACAGGACAGCAGAGATTAATGTCAGGATATTTGCGGAGAGGGGGTGGGGGGGGGGAAACAGGACAGCAGAGATTAATGTCAGGATATTTGCGGAGAGGGAGTGGGGGGGGGAAACAGGACAGCAGAGATTAATGTCGGGATATTTGCGGAGAGGGAGTGGGGGGGGAAACAGGACAGCAGAGATTAATGTCGGGATATTTGCGGAGAGGGGGTGGGGGGGGAAACAGGACAGCAGAGATTAATGTCGGGATATTTGCGGAGTGGGGGTGGGGGGGGGGAAACAGGACAGCGGAGATTAATGTCGGGATATTTGCGGAGAGGGGGTGGGGGGGGGAAACAGGGCAGCAGAGATTAATGTCGGGATATTTGCGGAGAGGGGGTGGGGGGGGAAACAGGAAAGCGGAGATTAATGTCGGGATATTTGCGGAGAGGGGGTGGGAGGGGAAACAGGAAAGCGGAGATTAATGTCTGGATATTTGCGGAGGGGGGGTGGGGGGGGAAACAGGAAAGCAGAGATTAATGTCGGGATATTTGCGGAGAGGGGGTGGGAGGGGAAACAGGAAAGCGGAGATTAATGTCTGGATATTTGCGGAGAGGGGGTGGGGGGGGGAAGCAGGACAGCAGAGATTAATGTTGGGATATTTGCGGAGAGGGGGGTAGGGGGGGAAACAGGACAGCGGAGATTAATGTCGGGATATTTGCGGAGAGGGGGTGGGGGGGGGAAACAGGACAGCAGAGATTAATGTCTGGATATTTGCGGAGAGGGGGTAGGGGGGGGGGGAAGCAGGACAGCAGGTGATTCCCAGGAATGCAGAGGCTTCACCCCATTTAACAGTTGGAACATTTCCCTTTTTCTTCCCCCATTTCCCGCCCAATAGCCAAACAGATTGATGGGCTGGCCTGGGAAGAGAAACGGCAAAGGGTAATAATGTGAACGGTCTCTGGGAAGATGGGGGCATGGTGATGGGGGGGGGAAGAGGACTGAGCCCAGCTCTCTGTGAGGAAGGGGTGGGGTGGGGGGACGGGGACGACAAAACCTTCACAGTGAGGAGGTAGGGAAAGACCGAGGTTGGTCGATTGAGGGGAGGCTGAGCAGATTGTGGAGACAGAGGCTGAGACTGACAGCAGGTTTGCTTGAGGGGCT
Organism: Prionace glauca; assembly: GCA_037974335.1. Taxonomy (NCBI): domain Eukaryota; kingdom Metazoa; phylum Chordata; class Chondrichthyes; order Carcharhiniformes; family Carcharhinidae; genus Prionace; species Prionace glauca. The sequence goes on from CM075741.1 coordinate 7,393,764, forward strand.
GGGACGGAGAAGGCCCGCTCCCCTTTGCTCACAAGCCGTGCCTCAGAAAGCACTCACTGTCTGTAGGCAGCTGCTCCTCTCTCCATTCTGCTGCCGGCTTTCCCGAGCCCCGGAAACTGCTCCAATTAAATCAACCTCCCAACCGCTCAGTGAGAAGCTGAGCGAAATAAAGTCACGAGTTGGTCGTTCTTTCCAAGTCAAAACACAGGAAACCCACCATCAAAAAATAACGAGGAGTGTGACTCTGGGGGAGTTGGGGGGTCGTGTTAGACATCTTCAAACCCCCCCGGCCCCCCGCCCCCCCCCCCAGCTTCTCCCAGCTGCCATTGGGAATGTTTAACATCCTCCTACATGGCACAGAAGTGGCCAGTGTGTTTGACTTTACACAGAATCAGCACATCCACGTGTCCTGTGAGCAAGAGTGACATCATCAAACTGACAGGGAATTAGGGGCAGCAACCCCGCGTTGCTCCAGGATACCCCCCGCAGTGCACTGTAGCAGCACTAACACCCTGTAGGGGAGGTACAGCTAGACCAACACACCCTGTAGCGGAGGTACAGCTAGACCAACACACCCTGTAGGGGAGGTACAGCTAGACCAATACACCCTGTAGGGGAGGTACAGCTAGACCAACACACCCTGTAGGGGAGGTACAGCTAGACCAATACACCCCGTAGGGGAGGTACAGCTAGACCGATACACCCCGTAGGGGAGGTACAGCTAGACCGATACACCCTGTAGGGGAGGTACAGCTAGACCAATACACCCTGTAGGGGAGGTAAAGCTAGACCAATACACCCTGTAGGGGAGGTACAGCTAGACCAATACACCCTGTAGGGGAGGTACAGCTAGACCAATACACCCTGTAGGGGAGGTACAGCTAGACCAATACACCCTGTAGGGGAGGTACAGCTAGACCAATACACCCTGTAGGGGAGGTACAGCTAGATCAATGCACCCTGTAGGGGAGGTACAGCTAGACCAATACACCCTGTAGGGGAGGTACAGCTGGACCAATACACCCTGTAGGGGAGGTACAGCTAGACCAATACACCCTGTAGGGGAGGTACAGCTAGACCAATACACCCTGTAGGGGAGGTACAGCTAGACCAATACACCCTGTAGGGGAGGTACAGCTAGACCAATGCACCCTGTAAGGGAGGTACAGCTAGACCAATACACCCTGTAGGGGAGGTACAGCTAGACCAATACACCCTGTAGGGGAGGTACAGCTAGACCAATACACCCTGTAGGGGAGGTACAGCTAGACCAATACACCCTGTAGGGGAGGTACAGCTAGACCAATACACCCTGTAGCGGAGGTACAGCTAGACCAATACACCCTGTAGGGGAGGTACAGCTAGACCAATACACCCTGTAGGGGAGGTACAGCTAGACCAATACACCCTGTAGGGGAGGTACAGCTAGACCAATGCACCCTGTAGGGGAGGTACAGCTAGACCAATACACCCTGTAGGGGAGGTACAGCTAGACCAATACACCCTGTAGGGGAGGTACAGCTAGACCAATACACCCTGTAGGGGAGGGACAGCTAGACCAATACACCCTGTAGGGGAGGTACAACTAGACCAATACACCCTGTAGGGGAGGTACAGCTAGACCAATACACCCTGTAGGGGAGGTACAGCTAGACCAATGCACCCTGTAGGGGAGGTACAGCTAGACCAATACACCCTGTAGCGGAGGTACAGCTAGACCAATACACCCTGTAGGGGAGGTACAGCTAGACCAATACACCCTGTAGGGGAGGTACAGCTAGACCGATACACCCTGTAGGGGAGGTACAGCTAGACCAATGCACCCTGTAAGGGAGGTACAGCTAGACCAATACACCCTGTAGGGGAGGTACAGCTAGACCAATACACCCTGTAGGGGAGGTACAGCTAGACCAATACACCCTGTAGGGGAGGTACAGCTAGACCAATGCACCCTGTAAGGGAGGTACAGCTAGACCAATACACCCTGTAGGGGAGGTACAGCTAGACCAATACACCCTGTAGGGGAGGTACAGCTAGACCAATACACCCTGTAGGGGAGGTACAGCTAGACCAATACACCCTGTAGGGGAGGTACAGCTAGACCAATACACCCTGTAGCGGAGGTACAGCTAGACCAATACACCCTGTAGGGGAGGTACAGCTAGACCAATACACCCTGTAGGGGAGGTACAGCTAGACCAATACACCCTGTAGGGGAGGTACAGCTAGACCAATGCACCCTGTAGGGGAGGTACAGCTAGACCAATACACCCTGTAGGGGAGGTACAGCTAGACCAATACACCCTGTAGGGGAGGTACAGCTAGACCAATACACCCTGTAGGGGAGGGACAGCTAGACCAATACATCCTGTAGGGGAGGTACAACTAGACCAATACACCCTGTAGGGGAGGTACAGCTAGACCAATACACTCAGAGAAAAGAAGAGAGTGATTATGTTTGACGTCTAAAAGACAATTCACTGACTTGTTCCTCTCTTGACCTTTTAACCATCTTCTGTGTTGGAGATTTCCAGAGGCATCACTGCAGTGACCAAGAACCTACTGGTTTGTTGTTAAAAACCCATCTGGTTCACTAATATCCTTTAGGGAAGGAAATCTGCCATCCTTACCCGGTCTGGCCTATGTGTCACTCCAGATATGCAGCAATGAACCTGGATGTACAGATGCTGAGAACCTTCTCCTGAGACAGGGGTAAAGTATTCCACCTGAAGTGGGTATGGAAGCAGAGGTTTACTGGTAACATTTGATTGAAAGCGATTGCTCAAAGGCATACCTCTGAGACAAGCCCAAGAGAAGGCAACAGAATAAGGAAACTTTGGTTGCGTAAACCAGCAGTTTTACCATCAATACACTCGATAATTAAAAGAGCTGGACACTTAATGGGCTCCAGAATCACAGATATTACAATTATCTCTCCGTGATATGTCCATTAAGTGTGGGTAGGTGCTGTGGTTAGAAAATGTTAGAATTATACATTTATTTTACTGTGAGATTAGAACATAGAACATTACAGCACAAACAGGCCCTTCGGCCCTCGAGTTGCGCCGATCACATCAACCCCACCAATCTATAGACCTATCTATAACCCCCAATCCCATTAAACCCCATATACTCATCCAGAAGTCTTTTAAAAGACCCCAGCGAGTTCGCCTCCACCACCGATGACGGCAGCCGATTCCATTCACTCACCACCCTCTGAGTGAAAAACTTACCCCTAACATCACCTCTGTACTTCCCTCCCCGCACCTTAAATCTGTGTCCTCTCGTAGCGACCATTTCAACCCGGGGAAATAGCCTCTGAGAGTCCACCCTATCTATTCCTCTCAACATTTTATAAACCTCTATCAGGTCGCCTCTCAACCTTCGCCTCTCTAGGGAAAAGAGTCCCAGCTCCCTCAACCTATCTTCATAAGGCATGCCTCCCAGTCCAGGCAACATCCTTATAAATCTCCTCTGCACCCTTTCAATAGCTTCTACGTCTTTCCTATAGTGAGGCGACCAGAACTGCGCACAGTACTCCAAATGAGGCCTGACAAGGGTCCTGTAAAGTTGCAGCATTACCTCCCGACTCCTAAACTCAATCCCTCGATTAAGGCTTCATTTCTTGACGTATCTGTTGTATATGGTTTGCCTCATTTATGCAAAGACTCATTTTAAGGCATTTCTGCTGATGCAATTATATTTAAGTGCTAGACTGTCAGGATTAACTAACTCAGCCTTAACTTGGCTACATTTTAAAACTCAGAGGGCATGCTGGATTACCTAGAAATGAACTGCATTTTTGAAAAGTACAATGCAAGCAAAACAAGCTTTTCATAAAAAGCGTCTGTCAGACCGGTTTCTCCAAGTTAGAGACAACATGTGCCAAACAATTTCAATAACAGGAAAATGAACCACATATATTGTAGTTTCAGCTTTAAGCTATCAGATCAGATCAGCTTTGTTTTTGAGTTCTGTTTTAGTCAGTACAGGACTGGCAGAAGAAGCCCATCTCTCCCTCTCTCCCAGCTTTTTGCTTTTCTTTTCGCTTTTGGAATGATTTAATTTTAAGTTCTGTTCAATAAAAGAAAATAATTTAAACTCTGTATCAGTGCCATCTTTGTCTATTCAGAGGAATGAATGGACCCTGCAGGGAGCTGAGGTTTGACATGTTAAAAATTTGGCATGTCAGCTATGACTCTCACCAACTTTTACAGATGTACATAGAAAGCAGTCTTTCTGGTTGTATCACAGCTTGGTATGGGCTCCTGCTCTGCCCAAGACCACAAGGAACGACAAAATGTTATGAATGTAGCCCAATCCATTACAATCCAAACTAGGCTCCCATCCATTGATTCTGTCTACACTTCCCTTCACCTCAGCAAAGTAGCCAGCATAATTAAAGACCCCACAACACCCCGGACATTCTCTGTCCCACCTTCTTCCTTTGGGAAAAAGATACAAAAGTCTGAGGTCATTACTAACCAACTCAAGAACAGCTTCTTCCTGCTGCTGTCAGACTTTTGAATGGACCTACCCTGCATTAAGTTGATCTTTCTCTACACCCTCGCTATGACACTATATTCTGCACTCTCTCCTTTCCTTCTCTATGAATGTTATGTTTTGTCTGTATATCGCGCAAGAAACAATACTTTTCACTGTACGCTAATATATGAGACGATAGTAAATCAAATCAAATGAAATCATTGACAGGGTTTCCCTGCTCCCAGTTTATCCGACAGAAGGGGGCAAGACAGCAGCTTGAGGAAGACTGCCTCGTTCTATGGGGCAAGTGCACGAATGTTACTCAGTGTTTCATTCAAGGATTCAGAATTATTGACACCATTCAAATGCTGTCCTGTGATAGAACTGGAAACTTCAGCAGCTTTGCCAGGTGGAAAACCCTCAGATCCCACAATAAAAAGTAACTTTCTATCACTTATTTCAACCTCATGATGGAATATTTCCCATTTCAATAGGGACACGGGGTGAGCCTCTATCCCCTTTCTCCCTCGGTATCTGGTGAAAGATTGAGTGGTAGATGAGGACAAGGTCAGACTTAGTTACGATTCTCCTGTTGTTGAATAATTTAACATCTGCTGACATGGATCCGGGATGGGGGTGGGGGGGGGGGGGGGGTCACCCCCGAGGTCACATCCCATTCAAACACCACAATCCAGAGGGAAACCGCAGTTTGGAAAACAAGGACCCCAGATAAACTGGGAGACAGGAAACATCCTAACAGATCCGGTAAGTTCAAAGCAGATTCCATCGTGTATTTTGTCATTGTCCACTCATTATTTCAAGAAGGATTTGAATCCTTGTTGGATTATTCTGCCTCCAGACTGTTATCTATCCTCTTGGCCAATGCACTTGACTTTTCAGCACCACGGATAGTTCCGCAGTTACAATCAACATTAACCGGGTTCACTCCGGATTGTTCAGTCACTGGGGGTGAATCAGGGTCACTCAGTGTTTTAGAGACCCGGGGGAAGTGTTTGCAGGGTAACACTCGCTCTCAGGAACAGGGTAACTATCTCGGGCTCCCCACAGTCCATTTCACCCCAACTCACACCTCCATAACTTCAGCACTGCCAAGCGTGCCATACTCAACACCCTCCATCCTCCCTCACTCCACATCCAAACTCATTCCGCCACACTCACTCCAAAATCACTCCATCCACACTCTCTCCCTCTGCTGTCACTCCAAACTCATCCCTTCACTCCAAGCTTATACCCTCACTCCAAACTCTCTCCCTCTGCCCTCACTCCAAACTCACTCCCTCTGCCCTTACTCCAAACTCATTCCACCCACACTCACTCCCTCTGCCCTCATTCCAAACTCACTCCAATCGCACCCACTCCCTCTGCCCTCACTCCCCCTACCCCCTCACCACTCTAACCCTATCATTTTCCTACTGTTCGCTCCCAAACGAGGTCCTGGATCTGAAATCCACTCTTTCCTAAATATCCGGGTTATTCCTGGAAGTGGAGAATTAATATCAGAGTTTGAATAACCTCCTTTCTGCTTTGTGATCAACCCCTTCACACAAATTTCCTCCACCCCGGGGTGGTTTATTTCCCCTGCCAGATATTTAGTGATTCGGTTTTGAATGAGTTGGTGTAACCCACAGTTGACAGTTAACATAGAACATAGAACATAGAACATAGAACCCTACAGTGCAGAAACAGGCCCTTCGGCCCATCGAGTCTGCACCGAACACAATCCCACCCAGACCCTATCCCCATATCCCTACACTTTTTACCTGCTAATCCCTCTAACCTACACATCCCAGGATACTAAGGGACAATTTTAGCATAGCCAATGAACCTAACCCGCACATCTTTGGACTGTGGGAGGAAACCGGAGCACCCGGAGAAAACCCACGCAGACACGAGGAGAATGTGCAAACTCCACACAGACAGTGACCCGAGCCGGGAATCGAACCCAGGACCCTGGAGCTGTGAAGCAGCAGTGCTAACCACTGTGCTAATGCCCCAGACCCTATTCCACACCCCCCCCTACCCGCCACCCGAGCCAGCGACTGGGGACCCCCTCAGCCCCTGCACACAAACTGATTCCAGTCTCCTCTCTTCGGAACCAGGTCCCCACTATTTGGGAGCAACACAGAATTTCCCTGGACATTCATGATGGGAACTAACCAGTGGCTGTAAGTGATGGCGGAAAAATCAGCCCTCTGGCATTCCAGAACTGTAGGAGTGCCCACTTTCTGAGTGAAAGTGGTAAATTCCACTCTCCTCCTCAGATCCCTCTGCCCTCACTCCCCACTCCCCAGCTATCCACAGCCCCAAGACGTGCTGGTTAGAAGAACTGGTCATGCTACATTGTCCCTTGGTGTCCCAGGACAGGTAGGTTAGGGGGATTAGCGGGGTAAATGCGTGGGTTTACAGGGATGGGCCTGGATGAGGTGCTGATAAATCTCTGATTGGGAATTGAGTTTGTCGTTCTGAGGGTACCTTGTCTTGATCAACTATGGCACGTGGCACAGTGATTAGCACTGCTGCCTCACAGTGCCAGGGACCCTGGTTCCACTCCCGGCTTCGGTGACAGTCTGTGTGGAGTCTTCCCACCCCGTCTCCCATCCCCTCCCCTCCCCTCCCCGGGATCCTGTTCACAGCCACCGTCACCTTCCACTACAGAGGGACTAAATCCAGCCCGGGGACTGAATGACAAGGAAGGGTGCCAGGCCACAATTGCTTTGGTAAAGCCCAAGGTATGATTCAGTGCCTTATCTCATCAGCTTGGATCTTATTTATCTCCCTCGAGGGGACCTTGGATTGGATTCAGTTGGAATGAGAATTTTAGAGCAGGTGAGGAATGGAGTTGGGTTTTCCTGGTCCACTCCCAGTATTTGTAGAATCATAGAATTCCTACACTACAAAAAAAGGCCATTTGGCCCATCGAGTCTGTACCAATCACAATCCCACCCAGGTCCTACTACTGTAACAGTATACATTTACCCCACTAATCACACACACACACACACACACACTAAGGGGCAATTTAGCATGGCCAATCAACCTAACCCACACATCTTTGGACTGTAGAAGGAAACCAGAGCACTCAGAGGAAACCCACGCAGACACGGGGAGAATGTGCAGACTCCACACAGACCATGACCAAGGCCAGAATTGAACCTGGGTCCCTGGCACTGTGAGGCAGCAGTGTTAACCCACTGTGCCACCATGCCAGCCCTGTAAAGATGGTGCAAACAGAAGCCTCTCCCGTTGTGTCCCTGGTCTGTTTTGTTAGATAGGGGTTGAGGGGTGATACCCCCAGACTGTGCTTGTTCAGGGACTGCGAGTGTTTTGGTCCACGGTGCGTTAATGGGAAGCAGCATTTTGGCGTAGACTGTCCCCCCTCTCAGTACCAACACCACCAACCAAACCAATGCTTCCGCCCAGCGCCGGGGAACCCTCTTCACCAACCCTGTTCACCCTTCAAAGTCATTTCCCACTCAGACAAACGTGTGGAGCCAGGTTTAGGTAGCTCACCCGTTACACAACACAAATGATCCTTAAACATGTCAGCGAGGTTCCTTTCCCAGTTACATTCTGCTTTTTAAAAGGTTTTCTTTTCTAACGACATCGAGTTGAGAAAGAGCCGATGAAACATGTTTCCTTTCAAAGGCGTCTCTTCTCTAATTGGAGCTGGTTATGTTCTTCTCTCTGCCTGTCTTTCGGACACGGTCTCTGGCTGACTGTCAGTAATTATTCTGCCTGTTCACTCAGCCGGGCCAATTATTCGGCGCTGTTGAAGGATATCCAGTGAAGACAATCCTGAGTTAGCGCGGAGGAATCATTAGTGTAAGTTTGAAGCCGCAGGATTTTGATTGCTGCCCTCAACCATTTATTGCTACAGCAGCGAAGGGTTTTGTGCAGCCTGGTATTTGAAGGCAGATAGTTCATTTGGCTCTGCTAACACAATTGAATTGTCTGTTTAGACTAGAGGACAATACATGGGAGCCAATAGCTCAGAAATTCAGCTTCACTTCCAGATCCCCAAATCAATTCATAAAAAAGAATCCTAGAATCTTCTAATCCCTATAATGCAGAAAGAGTCTGCACTGACAGCTATCCCACTCGTGCCCTATCCCTGTGACCCCATATATATAAGTATATAAGATAATGAAGGGAATGGATAGAGTTAATAGTGAGAGACTGCTCCCTAGACTGGGTACGAACACAAGAGGTCATCATTTAAGGGTGAGGGGAAAGAGGTATAATTTGGAGGTGAGAAGAAGGTTCTTAACGCAGAGAGTTGTGGGGGTCTGGAACGCGCTACCGAGTAGGGTGGTGGAGGCAGGAACGTTGGACTCGTTTAAGATGCAGTTAGATAGGCACATGAGTGAAACGAGAATGGAGGGATATGGTAGGGGCTATTAAATAGGGTTAAACCTCAGGAGACACCGGAAAGGCAGGCTGTAAGATTAATATTTTTGTCTTTATTCCACAGGTGGAGGTCCACCTCGTGTCAAATGAGGGGCATTCACACGGCGGGTCGTGCGTGGGCTGCTCTTGGAAGTTCCAGGAGTGGCCTAGTACTTCATGTCGGTGTGTGTGCTTGATCCTGGACCGGTAGATGGGTACCGCAACAGCTCAGTGACTAGCACTGCTGGCTGTGCAGGCACATGGATTTGGGCCTGTGTCTGTGGGAGTTTGCGCGTTCTCCCTGTGGTTGCGTGGGTTTCCTCCGGGCGCTCCGGTTTCCTCCCACACCCCAAAGATGTGCTCTCAGGCTAATCGGTTTTTACCAAATTGACACTATTTCTTCCCTGAATCTGACTGAGTAGGGTTCCATTCATAGATATGCAGGGTAGAATAGGTATAGGGTGATGTGGCGGCACGGGCTCGTTGGGCCGAAGGGCCTGTTTCCCGTGCTGGGTTGTTCTTTGTTCTTTCATTGTTCTTTATATATTTACCCTGCTAATCCCCCCGACACTAGTGGACAATTTATCATGGCCAACCCAACTAACTCCACATCTAGCGCCTTGTCAGGATCAGACTCTTCCTCTATTCCAACAGTGCTAAACTGTGGGCTGGCACGGTGGCACAGTGGTTAGCATTGTTGCCTCACAGCACCAGGGCCAGGGTTCGGGTCACTGTCTGTGTGGAGTTTGCACGTTCTCCCCGTATCTGTGTGGGTTTCCTCCGGGTGCTCCGGTTTCCTCCCACAGTCCAAAGATGTGTGGGTTCGGTGGATCGGCCTTGATAAATCTCCCCTTAATATGAGGGGGATTAGCAGGATAAATATGTGGGGTTACAGAGGTAGGGTCTGGCTGGGATTGTTGTTGGTGCTGGGTCAATGGGCTGAATGACCTCCTTCTGCGCTGTAAGGATTCTATAATCTTTGGATGTGCATTCAATTCTTGGATTAATCTGAATGTTTCCTGCTCCTCATTGTATCTGTAACTCCCCCCTACGAGAAGGATTAGTGACTACGTTCGCCACTCTGCTCAACCCTGTTTGTCTACGCACTAAATAAAAATGGTAAACTCTGCTCTGCTTCTCAGGTCCCTCTGCCCCACTTCAAAAGAACAAAGAACAAAGAACAACACAGCACGGGAAACAGGCCCTTCGGCCCAACGAGCCCGCGCCGCCGTCCCATTGTCTCAGTGACCTATTCATGATTTTAGTCTATGCCTAATGTGTGAGGATCAGGGAGGTCCAATATAGGGACAATTTGTTACCCAATCAATCAGCCTAAAAGCACATTTTTGGGATGTGGGAGGAAACCGGAGCACCCGGAGGAAACCCACGCAACCACGGGGAGAACGCGCAAACTCCCACGGACACAGGCCCAAATCCATGTGTCCGCATAGCAACAGAGATAGTCTCTGAGCTGTCATGTTGCCCTCGAGATGGTCCAGTTTAAGCACACCAACGACATGAAGCAGTAGGCAACTCCCGAAGCAACATCCAAGAGCAGCCCACCACAACCTGCCGCATGCATGCCCCTTGCTGGACTTAAATGCCTGTGGAGATTAGTCACGCTAAATTGTCCCTTAGTGTCCCGTGTAGGTTAGGGGGATTGGTGAGGTAAATGCACAAGGTTACGGGGATAGAGCTCGGGATGGTCTGGGTAAGGTGCTCTGTCGGAGGCTTTACAATTAAATCCATCAGCAATATGAGCTGATAACTCTCCGATCGGGAATTGAGTTTATGGTTCTGAGGATATCTTGGTTTGATCAACTACACATGGTGGTTAGAACTGCTGCCTCACAGCGCCAGCGTCCCAGGTTCGATTCCCAGCTTGGGTGGACTTTGCACATTCTCCCCATGTTTGCGTGGGTTTCCTCTGGGTGCTCCAGTTTCCTCCCATAGCCCAGAGATGTGCAGATTAGGTGGATGGGCCACGCTAAGTTGACCCTTAATGTCCCAAGATGTATCGGTTAGGGGAATTAGTGGGGTCACGGGGATGGGGCAGGGGGTTGGGCCTGGGTAAGATGTTTTGTCGGAGAGCTGGTGCAGACTCAATGGATCAAATGGTCTCCTCTACAGGGGTTCTATGAAATACTACAAGGGTTTGTTTGGTTCCTGGAAAGGGAGGGGGAGAGGGAAATGGGGTCAGGATAGTGAAGGAATAAAGATGGGGAAATATTTGGGTCCAACATTCAAGTATTGATCACATGAGATATCCTTCCCAAGCAGTCTGGGCAATCTCAAAGAGATTGAGTGGAGATTCCGGTGGGGATTAGATAGGGGCTGAATTTTGCGTCTGTTGCTTTCTTGTGTTAACACAGAGCGAGCTCGTTGCAGTTTCTGAAGCAGTTACCAATGACAAGGGTTTGAATAATTGTACGGGTATCACAGAGTTACTCTGTTAACAGGGGAGTCAGTATGCAGGCACGGAAAGAACTGTGAAGAGACATAGATATGTGGAAAATGTACAACCTGACTCAGTCCCAATCTCAGAGAGCATTGCTTTGTGTATCACTCCAATGTGCCCACTTCCCATGCCAGTTTGTCCATGGCCCCTCTGAATGAATTTGCCAGTTGGATGACAATAATTTCTGCAGATATTTAGTGGGCTGGACTCGTGCCTGTTAAGAATTGGAGTGAGTCTGCCGAAAATCATTTCCTGTGGGGTCTCTTCAGCAGCTGTCGGAGCAACAGAGAGAGCAAGAGAGGGAGAGAGAGGAACCTTTCATCCATCATTTTGGCTTGGATCCAAACCCCAGACTTTAGAAATGAAAAGGACAGTGTTTTAACTGACCTCACCACCCGACACCTGGGCAAAAATAAATCCTGCAGGAGGACCAGAGTGAAAACCATTGCTCAGGCACAATCTTCTAAACTCAAGTTAAGGTGCTAAATTGGGGGAGGGCTAATTACAACAATATTAGTCGGGAACTGAGGAGTGCAGATTGGGAGCAGATGTTTGCTGGCAAATCAACATCTGGCATGTGGGAGGCTTTCAAGTGTAAGTTGATAAGGATTCAGGGTAAAGGATAAGTTTTGGGAACCTTGAATAACGAGAGATAATGCGACTAGTCAAAGGGAGAAAGGAAGCATTTGTCAAGGTTGGGAACACACGAAGCAAGTGTGAAATACAAGGAAAGTAGAAAGAAACTTAAGCAAGGAGTAAGGAGGGCTAATAGGGGTCTCGAAAAATCATTGGCCAGCAGGATTGAGGAAAATCCCAAGGCTTTTTATACATATATAAAGAGCAAGAGGGTGGCCAGGGAGAGGGTTGGCCCACTCAATGGCAGTGAAGAGAATCTATGTATGGAGCCAGAGGAAATGTGCGAGGTATTATATTTTGGCCCTGGAGGGAGTGCAGAGGAGGTTTACTAGGCTGATACCAGAGTTGAGGGGATTGAGCTATGAGGAGAGGCTGAATAAACTAGGCTTGTACTCGTTAGAGTTTAGAAGAATGAGGGGAGATCTCATTGAGACGTATAAGATGATGAATGGGATGGATAGGATAGAGGTGGAGAGACTCTTCCTGCTCAAAAAAGACAGTAGGACTAGGGGGCACAGCCTCAAGATAAAGGGGGGGCGGTTTAGAACGGAGTTGAGGAGGAACTTCTTCACTCAAAGGGTGGTGAATCTCTGGAATACTCTGCCCGTTGAAGTGGTGGAGGCTGCCTCGCTAAATATTTTTAAGAAGCGGGTTGATGGGTTTTTGATAAGAGAAGGGATTAAGGGTTATGGGGAGAGGGCGGGAAGGTGGAACTGAGTCACGACAGATCAGCCATGATCTTATTGAATGGCGGGGCAGGCTTGAGGGGCTAGATGGCCTACTCCTGCTCCTATTTCTTATGTTCTTATGAGCACTTTGTGTCTGTATTCACCAAAAATAAGAATTTGGTGGATGATGAATCTGGGAAAGGGTGTGTAGGTAGTTTGAGTCATGTTGAGATCAAAAAGGAGGAGGTATTGGGGTTCTTCAGAAACATTAAGGTAGACAATTCCCCAGGGCCTGATGGGATTTACCCCAGAATACTGACAGAGGCAAGGGATAAAATTGCTGGGGCCTTGAGAAAAATCTTTGTATCCTCACTGGCTACAGGCCGAGGTCATGATGTGGGTATGCCGGCGTTGGACTGGCGTAAACACAGTAAAAATTCTGACAACACCAGGTTTTAGTCCAACTGATTTATTTGATAATATTCTCACAAGCTTTCGGGTTAGCCCCTTCGTCAGGTGAATGGAGAGTTCTCCATTCATCTGACGAAGAGGCAGTCCCCTCGAAAGCTTGTGAGTATATTATCAAATAAATAGGTTGGACTAAAACCTGGTGTTGTCAGACTTTTTACAGGGGAGGGTCCCAGAGGATTGGAGAATTGCCAATGTTGTTCCTTTGTTTAAGAAGGGTAGCAAGAATAATCCCGGTAATTACAGACCAGTGAGCCTTACATCAGTGGTAGGGAAATTATTGGAGAGGATTCTTCGAGACAGGATTTATTCCCACTTGGAAATAAATGGACATATTAGCGAGAGGCAACATAGTTTTGTGAAGGGGAGGTCGTGTCTTACTAACTTGATTGAGCTTTTCAAGGAAGTGACGAAGACGATTGATGAGGGTAGGGCAGTGGATGTTGTCTATAAGGCCTTTGACAAGGTCCCTCATGGCAGACTGGTGCAGAAGATAAAGTCACATGGGATCAAAGATGACCTGGCAAGATGGATACAAAACTGGCTCAGTCATAGAAGACAGAGGGTCGCAGTGGAAGGGTACATTCCTGAATGGAGGGCTGTGACAAGTGATATTCCTCAGGGATCAGTGGTGGGATCTTTGCTGTTTGTAACATTTTTCAATGATTTGGAGGAAAATGTAACTGGTTTGATTAGTAAGTTTGCGGACAACACAAATGTTGGTGGATTTGCAAATAGCGGTGAGGACCAATGAGGATACAGATCAGTTGGAGGCTTGGGCAGAGAGATGACAAGTGGAGTTTAATCCACGCAAATGTGAGGTAATGCATTTTGGAAGGAGTAATACAGATAGGAAATATGTAATAAATGTCAGAACCCTTAAGAATATTGATCGACAGAGGGATCTGGGTGTATAGGTACACAAGTCACTGAAAGTGGCAACACAGGTGGAGAAGGTAGTCAAGAAGGCATATGGCATACTTACCATCATTGAGCTTAAAAATTGGCAAGTCATGATGTAGTTTTATAGAACATGAGTTAGACCTCACTTGGAATATCATGTTCAATTCTGGTTGCCACACTACCAAAGGATATGGAGGCTTTGGAGAGAGTACAGAAAAGATTTACCAGGATGTTGCCTGGTACGGAGGGCATTAGCTCTCAGGAGAGGTTGGAGAAACTTGGTTTGTTCTCATTGGAATGACGGAGATTGAGGGGCGACCTGATAGAAGTCTACAAGATTATGAGGGGCATGGACAGAGTGGATAGTCAAAAGCTTTCTCCCAGAGTGGAAGAGTCAATTACTAGGGGGCGTAGGTTTAAGGTGTGAGGGGCAAGGTTTAAAGGAGATGTACGAGACAAGTTTTTTACACAGAGGGTGGGGGGTGCCTAAAACCCACTGCCGGGGGAGATAGTGGAAGCGGATACGGCAGTGAGTTTTAAGGGGCAAATACATGAATAGGATGGGAAGAGAGGGATATGATCCTCGGAAGGGTAGGGGTTTTAGTTCAGTCGGGCAGCGTGGTTGGTGCAGAGCCTGTTCCTGACTATAATTTTCTTTGTTCTTTGTTCTTGAAGTAGAATTCAGACCCTTTTCTCTGATATAGGATCCAGTTAATATAAAAACCAGCCCCCGTTTCAATCCTTTACAAGGAATGCTCAGGGATAATTCAATTCTGACTTCCCTTTGAATAATAGAATTCCTACAGTGCGGAAGGGGGCCTTTATGATCTTATAGAGGTCTATAAAATAGTGAGGGGCATAAACCAGCTAGATAGTCAATACCTTTACCCGAATGTAGGGGAGTCGAAAACTAGAGGGCATGGGTTTAAGGTGAGAGAGGCAGGGTGGCACAGTGGTTAGTACCCGCTGCCGCCAGGGACCTGGGTTTGATTCCTGGCTTGTGTCACTGTCTGTGTGGAGTTTGTACATTCTCCCCATGTCTGCATGGGTTTCCTCCGGGTGCTCTGGTTTCCTCCGACAGTCATAGATGTGCAGGTTAGGTGCATTGGCCGTGCTAAATTCTCCTTCAATGTGCCTGAACAGGCGCCTGGGTGTGGTGACTAGGGGACTTTCACAGTAACTTCATTGTAGTGTTACTGTAAGCCTACTTGTTACTAATAAATTAACTTTAAGATTCGAATGGGCCCAGATGGGCATTTTTTCACACAGAGGGTGGTGAGTGTCTGGGCAAAGCTACCAGATGTAGTAACAGAGGCAGACACAATTTTGTCTTTTAAAAAACATTTAGACAGTTACATAGATAGGATGGGTATAGAGGGATATGGGCCAAATGAGGGCAATTGGGACAAGCTTAGAGGTTAAAAAAGGGCAGCATGGACAAATTGGGCTGAAGGACCTGTTCACAGGCTGTAAACTTTTTTGTTTCTGTCTTCACGGAGGAGGACGTGAATAATTTGCCGGGTGTTAGCGATGGAAAGGTGATAGGAATGGAGGGTCTTAATGACATTACTGTTACTAGAGAGGTGGTGCTCGACAGACTGGAGGGGCTGATTGTGGACAAGTCCCCAGGACCGGATGGAATGCATCCGAGGGTTCTGAAAGAAATGGCGGAGGTGATAGTGGATGCCTTGGTGGTTATTTTCCAGATGTCGCTGGATTCCGGGGAAGTGCCGGAAGATTGGAAAACGGCTAATGTTACGCTGTTGTTTAAGAAGGGTGCCAGGCAAAAGGCGGGGAATTATAGGCCGGTTAGTTTAACGTCTGTGGTAGGTAAAATGTTAGAATCCATCATCAAGGAGGAAATTGCGAGGCATCTTGAGGGGAATTGCTTGATAGGGCGGACGCAACACGGTTTCATTAAAGGGAAGTCGTGTCTGACAAATTTACGTGGAGAAAAACTGCAGCAAGCGACAGTGCAGAGGGACCTCGGGGTCCTTGTGCATGAGTCGCAAAAACCCAGCCTGCAGGTGCAGCAGGTGGTCAGGAAGGCGAATGGGATGCTGGCCTTCATAGCGAAGGGGATTGAATATAAAAGTAGGGAGGTCTTGCTGCAGCTTTATAGGGCATTGGTGAGGCCGCAGCTGGATTAAGGGTTATGGGGAGAGGGCGGGAAGGTGGAACTGAGCCACGACAGATCAGCCATGATCTTATTGAATGGCGGGGCAGGCTCGAAGGGCTAGATGGCCTACTCCTGCTCCTATTTCTTATATGTTATGAATCCCTACAGTGCACAAGGAGGCCATTCAGCCCATCAAGACTGCACTGACCACAGCCCCATCCTATTCCTGTAAACCCACATATTTACCCCTTCTAATGCCCCTGACTAGAATTAATTTTAGCACGCCCAATCAACCTAACCCGCACGTCTTTGGACTGTGGGAGGAGACCGGAGCCCCTGGAGGAATCCCACGCAGACACGAGGAGAATGTGCAAACTCCACACAGACAGTGACCCGAGCCGGGAATTGAACCCAGTTTCTTGGCGCTGTGACGTGGAGAGGGGGGGAATGAACTACAAATATTCAAAGTAAATTCTAAACTCCTACACTTGTACAGTGAGTCACTTCGTCACCTGTTGTGATATTAAAATTTGCAGATTGAAGGTTTGATTCTTATCTGTGTTGAATTCCCAGATGTCAGGCCAGAGATGACAGTTGGGGTGCTGCAGTTAACCCCTACACCAGGGCACAGTAAACAATCAGCCAGAGTTTCCAACTCTGATGCAGAGTGGAAGGGTTGGTGACCACAGGTTCATAAAATCCCTCCAGTGCAGAGGGAGGCCATTTGGCCCATCGAGTCTGCACCGATTGTCCTACAGAGCATCCCACCAGAACCCTAACCCTATGTATTTACCCCGCTAATTCCCCTAACCTATGGATCTTGGGATCACTAAAGGAGAATTTAGCACGGCCAATCCATGATCTTTGGTCTGGAAGCATACATTTGGAAGGATAGTTTGTGCGCAGTTTAACATTTTCCATAGTCAAAACTCACTGTGCAATTTTACATCTGTAAACCAAATACTAGGTATGGAGGCACAGTGATAGCACTGCTGCCTCACACAGCCTTGGGTCACTGTCTGTGTGGAGTCTGCACATTCTCCCTGTGTTTGTGTGGGTTTCCTCCGGTGTGCTCCAGTATCCTGCCACAATCTGAAAGACGTGCTGGTTAGGTGCATTGGTCATGCTAAATTGTCCCTCAGTGTACCCGAACAGGCACCGGAATGTGGCAACTAGGGGATTTTCACAGTACCTTCATTGCAGTGTTAACGTAACCCTATTTGTGACACTAATAAAGAAATAAGCTTAAATTTGAAGGTATGAGAGAACGGCTGGTGTCTGTGAAGAAGACTTGGGCAAGATTCTTCAAAAACCTTAATGGAAATAGTGATCTTAACGTCACAAAAATTCAAGGTGTTTCACAGATGGGAAACTAATACAAAGTCATTTTGGACAAGTTTGAGAAAGATGCTAGAAATAGACTTGCAATTTATTTTGCCTTTTAAGTGGGATTGGAAGTGGCAGAATGGTCGGAGGTTGGGGGACATTTCCACGTGTCAAATTAACTGAAGTTTTGGCCATTACTGGTGCACTGAGTGGTGTTTGAGTCAGGGATCTGATGGCCTTGGGTTGTGATTGGGAAAAGGATGGATTTATAAACTAGGACAGGATGATTCCTTCAATGCACGGGGAAGATGGTGCCAAAGGGAGTTGGTGAGGACAGGGATGATGGGAAAGTGGTTAACGCTTTGTGTATTTGGGCAGCAGTGCGGGGTTATGTAGAGTTTGTGGTCAGTAAGGAGGAAGAGAGTTGGTTGAAGAGTAAAAAGCAACTGACAGCGAAGCAATCCATTGTTCAGTTTGATATCAGGCCATCTGATAACCATTACCTTCTCTAGTTTTGTGGATAAAGACTACTAATATTTGACAGTTAAGTGAAGAATATTTCTACTGCTGACCTTTCCAATACAAAAACAATCCTGTGACTGATTAGATTAGGACATGAACCTGAAATAAATTGTAATAACAACAGAAAACTCTGGAAAGAACTGAATGA